>JBBIGC010000041.1:30691414-30711057 GCA_037576955.1 Lepidarchus adonis | reverse complement strand
CTCTCTCTCTCTCTCTCTCTCTCTCTCTCTCTCTCTCTCTCTCTCTCTCTCTCTCTCTCTCTCTCTCTCTCACTAATATGTCAGTCTATCCATTCATCTTTTTTTGCTTTCTCTGGCTCATGTTACTGCAGTACGCTTCTTGATGACTGTGCTGTATCCAAAAAAAATCCACCTTTCAGCACCAGGCCAATGCTACTGCCTGTCGTGGGAGATGAGGGTGTGCTAGAAAAGAGAAACAATGACTGGTTCATTCTGTTATCTGCACCAAAACATGTCACTGGACCAGATGGGAAGCATTTTACTCTGAAGCTGTCATTTGATGTTGGAGTCCTTAGCAGTCTTAGCATATGCTGAAAATTCTGTAACTATGACTCTCAAGCTCTGTGTTAAACCTTATAGAGACCCATTGAGCTGGGATAATATTATACCACCAATTATTTGTTGTCATGAATCTAAATAATTTGTAGTTTTTTTCCCCACTGAAAATGAATAAAAATATCCAGAGGAGGGTTTAGTTTGAAGGCAGTGGATACACAGAGGGCCACGAGCTAGAAGCAAGCATTTTTCTACAACCTACAATATGACTGACGAGCAAAAAATACACACCTCTGTTTACAGACTGTGTTTACACAGAGCTTACCTACAGAATGGCCTTTCCCCCAACTTTTTACCTCACACAGCCAGGCTCTGCCACTGATTTGTCTTCATGTTCGACCTGAAAAAAAAATATATAGCTGTTATAATGTTTAATATAGTAATTGATTGGATTTGATTTATTTATAACACTATTGATTGTGATGCTAAATGCTGTGTGATTTATTTATGATGCAGTTAACCTTTGAATGATTGACCACTTTGGCCAGTTTGAACATATTGATTTATCAAAACACTCACTTTCATTTCGATGGTTAGGACAGATTGTGTCACAGGTCCATTTTAATATTTTCACCCATGTTCTTGTATTTTATTTCCTGCAGAAGTCATTGTGGTTCTTCCTACTTTCGAGAAGAACTGTTTGATTTTTAATCACTTTCTGCAGCTTAATTAAATCTCTGGTGTGAAGCCTTGGGGTGCCTCTTTATATAGCATAGTGGGTTTGGACCTCCATCAGAAATGGTCCCTTGTTCACATTTTTTTGTGAGTGTTTTGCATCTCTGTTCATGATCACCATCTTTCAAGCAGTTGGTGGTTTGAACTGTTTGATTATTTTAACATTAAACTCTGGTTAAATGTTCCAACTTTTCTCTTTTGATACTGAATGAGGGAGAACTGAGGATTCAGTATCTTACCACCCAGCTGAAAGTGGTCAGCAGCTTAGTTTTTGTTCATGTTTTAGGTACAAAATGAAATCTATATTTATTCACTATTCATATACTTTTGTGTGCGAAAATGTCCTTGATATAGTGAATGTAACGTCTAAAATCCTATTGACTGGTCTTTATCGACAGTGGGTAAAATTAGTATTGAACACTAGGGCTGCACAATTAATTCAATTTTAATGTTGATCACGATTTTGGGTTCCCACGATTAAAATAACATGAATCATACTCCAAACGCAATGCGCTTCTGATCACGTGCCTTTATGTGCCAATCACAGCGTCACCTGCACCGCGCTGCTAGAAGTTTCAGATGCAGTCGGGATGATTTATTGCGAAGCTAAAAAAGCAGTTATACAGTGGATAACTCTACTGGAGAAGAAAGTTTGCAAGTTACTCGTGAAGAAAGGCCTTGTTCTGCTTGACCAGAGGTCAGTGGTCATAGCGAAGTATTCAACAGTAGCGAGATCCCTCTCTATTTCTCCATGAAGTTTTGCATACAGTGCAGGTATTGCCACATTCAAAAAATAACTGCGCAAGGGTTTAACACATATTTTGTCCAGTGTGTTGACCATTTTCCTGAAGCCTTCATTACTCTCCATGTTCATTGGGCTCATATCTTTAGCTAAATGAAATGTAATTGTGTTGGTGATTTCAGCGTGTGGTTGTGAGCTGGAGAGATACGCTGATGCACATGCGTCGTACAGATTCGCTTTTATTGTCTGAGTTTGGTTTTTGACAGTTTAGCAACTGCGTCATTGTTTTTCTTGGCCTTAATACATTCCTCATACTGTAGTTTGTGGTGAGTTTTCAGGTGTTTGTAGAACTTGTGTTGCTTTGTGGTGCAGACACAACTCTGTAGCACTTTCTGCATTTGATTTGTTCTTTGTCAACGTCACTTACTTTAAATCCGAACTATTTCTAAACGACGGATGATAATCCACTTCGAGGGATCCTCACCTTCTCCAGTGACAGACATTTTATTTTTGTTTTAATGTCCAGTATAAAATAGCCTGCACTGTAAGCAAAACGTCGTGGAGAAATGGAGAAGGATCTCACAACTGTTGAATACTTTGCTATAACCACCAACCTCTGGTCAAGCAGAACAATGGAACCTTACATTAGCATGACCGTTCATTACACTGATGACGATTTTGCTATTAAATGTATACGCTTGCAAACCTAGTTTTTCCCACAAGACCACACGGGAGACACAAATGCTCAGGGGCTGAGGGAAACGATGGCCATTTGGAGTTTGCAGGATAATAAACCTGCCTGCATCACAGACAACACATCCAATGTGATGAAAGCAGCTTCTCTGAATAACTGGACTAGGCTCTAGTGATTTGGCCACAGGCTCCATCTATCAATAGGTGAGTAGCACTATATAAAAAAAGCAGTGAAGTGAAATACTGTTTAAGAGTTATTGTGTTTAATCTATGTGTAATACGTTCATGTGTGTGAATGCTTTGTTTATAACATTAGTAATATAAGAACTGTACCAGTACAGATACATGGAGGTGAAAGCAGAGCTATCTTTATGTAACAGTGCAATAAAAATTGTTATTAAGATCAATGAATAATCGTAATAAAAAAATCGTGATCTCAATATTGATCAAATTAATCGTGATAATAATTTAGGCCATAATTGTGCAGCCCTATTGAACACATCACCAATTTTTCAAGTAAATATATTTCTAAAGTTGCTATTGACATATTCATCCAGTCCAGAAGAATTTCTAAACTACTGAAGGTTCCAGTGAGCACTGTTGGGTCCATAATTTAGTAAAGAACATAATTTTGCCATAAACCTGCCAAGACCAGGTGCTCCCTGCATGATTTCAGACAGAGGAAGGAAAATAATTATCAGAAGAGTTGTCCAAGAGCAAAGAATGTGGAAGAATGGGCCAAAATCACACCTGAACAATGTATGTGGCTAGTTTCTCCATAAAGGCATCTTGAAGCTGTCATCACCAACAAAGGCTTTTGTACGAAATATTAAATGCATTTCTGTAAGCGCATTTAATATTTTTTTCTTGTCATTCCATTTCATTAGTTCCTCACTGATGCTTTTATTCAGTGAGCTATATGTATTGTGAACAGTCCTATGAAGAATGACTAAAAATTGCATCAGGGTAGAGAATAACACGGAGCAAGTTTAAACGAAACAATCAAGAAACCACAGAACTACATGTTGTACATAAAATTAGCTTGTATTCATTTTACTGTTTTTGTTGACCCTTCTCCATAAAAAGTTTGTGTATGGTTTCATTAATGCTGTGTATACTTGGTGTCGATTTAAAAGGGAGACACAAATAAGCACGACAGTGAGGCTGGGAGAAAGAAGCTGAAGTAATCACTCCCAAGCAAAAAGGGCTGTTCCCATGCACCCTTTCCTTGGTGGTATATATGGACTGTGCTGGAATGCTGTAGTAGCCTCCTCATTCACAGCAGCAATTAGCATTCCTGCTTCCTGCCGGCAGCATGCCCTGACTGGCAGACACAAACACACACATACACACTTTGGAGAAGAACTGGCATTGCATAACACTGCTCCCATTCCCATAGTCACATCTAGGAATGCCGATGGGGGAGCAGAGCCTCAGGCCTTGACCGCCACAATTGAGGTCAGTAGATTAAGGCTAGAGAGAATCTTATTCCAATTTTCTCTGCTCAATAAGATTAGAAAAGTGCAGTAATTCTTCAGTGTGATATGTGCACTTTTGGTGTTTGCTCATATAAAGAGGACCTTCTAGCTAATGTTGCTGACACAATAAAGCTAATTCTACATTGACACAGATTCCACATCTTTTGAGTTGGGGTTGATCAATTTGATGGTTTGTACCATTTGTAGCATCAGCAACTTTTTTTTTTTTTTGTAATATGAAGGAAGCTGTTCATGAGACTTACAGTCTTATGCAAAAGTTTGGCCACCCCTCGATAAATAACATTTTGGTCACAATCTCTCTAGGAAATGGAAAATTGATGCAAAGTTAATTTTTATGTCATAAATTGATTTGATTTCAACCTCCCCTGGCAGATTTCACAGCTTACAAATGTTTTTTAGAGCTAAAAGTTGTTCAGTTCTTGTACTTGGTATTTTCTTCCTTGCAAAATACTTCTAGTTCTATAATGGTCCTTTGTCGTCTTGCATGCAAAGCTCTTAAGATCTATCCACAAATTTTCAATTATTTTATAAATCAGGGGACTTTTATGGCCATTCTAAAACCTTCATGGTGGATTTGGAGGTTTGTTTAGGATCATTGTCCTGTTGTAGAAGCTCATCCTCTTTTCAGCTTCAGCTTTTTAACAGATGGTGTGATGTTTGCTTCCAGAATTTGCTGGTATTTAGTGGAATCCATTCTTCCCTCCATTTGTGCAATGTTTCCTGTGTCACTGGCTGCAACACAACCCCAAAGCATGATAGATGCTTAATGGTTGGCAAGGTGTTTGTTTCATGAAATTCTGCTCCTTTTTTCTCCAAACATGCCTTTGCTGATTGTGGCCAAAGATTCTATTTTAATTTCCTTTCCAAAAACGCTTCAGGCTTTTGACTGTTCTGACTTCAACTGATCTCAGACCATTTGCAAAAATGTGAAAGCTGGATGGAAAAATAAGGTGTGGTTTATATTATGATAATGTTTATGGTGATAATGTTATCACTTCATGTTTTGTTTCAAAAAGCGCATTATTAGTTCCATTTAAGTGAATTTAATGCAGGGCAATGTGTGAGACTAATATTTTTTAGTAATATTTACAATATATATTTATTATAAATATATTATTCGAGCTGGGTATTGGCAACAACCTCAAGTAATACATATTACAATACATAACATAATGATATGATGTGTATCATGGTTAATTTTGATTTGTGCCATGTTTTTGGTCACAAATAAGAGTTATTGGTTTCATACTAGTTACACAATTGATATTCCTACACTAAACAGATGCGAAAAACTTTTGTAGTCTAAAGTCACTAGTGAGTTACCACGGTGCGAAGGAAATTCTGTACAAATGGTAGTTTGTGTCTTTTCTCCAGTTCTGGTTGGAAATGGTGATGGAGATAAATAGTAGAACCGTGTGACTTTTACAGATCCACTGTTCATCTGTGAAGCTTGGCACAAGTAGGCAAAATGTAAACACTGCCTTCTTTTTCACGCACTAGTTTTCCTTTGTTTTCCCAGTAAAACTATTGCTACGTCCTCCGTTGTTAGCTAGCCATGTTCCTAGCGTGAAGTACTGCATACATGCACCCACGGAGTATCACGCCTGATTTCACGTAAACCCGCTTGTTCAATGTTTCTACATTCAGACTATGCCATTTGCTGGCACCATAGTGCTGTATTGCGCACTGCACCATAGGGGATGTTTCTTTTTCAAAGCTGCCATTACAGCATTGGACACTTTGCCAAAAAGGTTTTTAAACTGCCAATGCCGATACAGCAGCATCTGTATCAGTGTGTGCATTGTGTACAAGTAGGCAACAATATCTTTGCTGGATCGATTAAAAACATTTTTAAACACTGTAGCAGATATTGATAATTAAACAATGAATTTCATCATTCTAGTTATATAAATGATTACCATTCTTTAAATTAGTATCACAAATTATAGGAAACTACTTTCTAATATGCACATTATATGCACATTACATTTTTGTCACTCCGGACCAGTTTCGGAAGACAAATCTTCTGCGGACCAGGGCGCCGGCTTGTCTGCGTAACAAACCAAGTAATATAAAATGTATAATATACGTAAAAATAGTAAAATAAATACACTAACATCTTTCTCGTTGTGAAACTTATTACCACGAACAAAAGTTAGCAAGAGCCAATCACATTAGTGATGTGTGATAATGAGGCTCGAACACACAATGTCTCCACCAATCACATCTGTGATGTGTGTTTTGTAGGTGGGCCTTCAGGTAGAGGGAGCTATTTAACCCTTTCTGTACCAAGACGCATTAGATGTTATAATTTATTTTCCTAAATTAAAATAAGTTTAAATTATTTCTAAGCGGCCCGGTACAAAATGCTTCATGGCGCAGTACCCAGTGGTTGAGGACCCCTGCACTAGACCACCACTGCTCTTGAAATGCATGGAACAGTGTAGTGGGACAGTAGCTAATATTTACTGCTATTCTTGTGTATGATGAAGTGATGGTCCAGCTCTACTGCTGAGGCCTTACTGGTGTATATTAATACAGTTCAATACTGTATTAAAATACTGAATGTGGTATTTGAGACAGACAGACAGACAAATGTTCCATTGGCTGTGTGTGTGTGTGTGTGTGTGTGTCTGTCTGTCTGTGTGTGTGTCTGTGTGTGTGTGTGCGTGTGCGTGTGCGTGTCTCTTGCAGCTATTTCTGGCCAGTGGAAATGCATTCTGTCTACATTTTGAACTGTGAGGGGAGAACTTCAGATGATTTCTGTCTCTCTTGCTTTTTACCATCCCATTAGATGCTCAGGTGTCTTAAATCTGTGCACTAACCACCTTGCTCATTTTTTCCCCCTCTGAATAAATGCAATGTTTTTATTGCAACATATAAATTTGTAAGGTGCAATTTTTGAATCTGCAGGGCTGCAAGTTTAATAGAGGAATATGTATTTTATTTATGAAGAGCTACAAAGTAAGCAGTAAAGTAAATAAAATATAACAATAAAAAAATAACATTTAATAAGACATTTTGGTGAAGCTGTTTAGCATTGCATGAATGTTCTACACTGCTCAAAAACAAATGTTTCATCAAACATGTATAACAGATTCTAGCAAGTGTTAATGTATTTGAAAGTGTTTATCTGACGATGCTGATAACTCCTCATTCCAGTGAACTGTAACCAAACGAATGTGTAGCAGCCAGCACTCTTAGAGTTAGTGTTGCTTTGTTGTTGTGATAAAACAGACTTGGTGTCAAAATTGGCAGTGATATTAGAATATTTCTGCTTTGTATAACACTTATTTTAACTAATTAACTGACATTCATTAATTAAGTGACGTTTTGTGAGGGTGTTAACGAATGTTTCTGCATTTGTAGGCAGAGCAGTACAGCTGGTCTTCATTAGAGAGATGAATATTTAGCTTATTTAACTTTGTTGACTGTGTATTAACTGTCACCAGCCCACAGGTTACTGGCTCCTTTTCTCTATTGTTCTAATGTTAACTCTATCTTTTGGTGTGTTTTAATTGTGTAACTACCGTATTTCCCCATTGATCGGCCACAGCTTATACATTTTGCAAACCTGGTATTGGTGGTGACTTGCTTAAAAACATAAACACATTCCCTAAAAGTATAATTCAGTACAAAAAGACATCCCCAAATGATTAGTTAAATTTAAATGTACTGTTTACTGCAGCAACGAACAGTTCAAAAAGCAACGATAAGCAAAGATAGATCGGTGTCGATGTTCTTTCACTTAAATGGGGCCGCTGCATCCAGCCTCTCTTAAACTTTTCAGCCTTTTGCTTTATTACATCACATCCTAGTACATAATACAAGTTGTAAAAAGCTAAATTTAACAGAAAATAAAAGGAACTGTAAAATAAAATAAATAAAAGGAAGTTTGTTGTAGGCTGGGAAAAAAGGTTTGGTTGTTTATGCTCCGCTATGGTATAATGTCACTTCTGGTATAGAGCTGCAATGGTCTCCAGAGGTGTGTCAAGGTAGATACTTCTACTTCAGATTGATAAATTCAGTAACGCTGCAGCTAATAACAGGGGGTGGCTTATAATGTGGGGTGTCCGACTGTTGGGGAAATACAGTAGTGACCTACTCTAATGCTCCACAGCTGATTCATAAATGAGGCAATGAAACGACTTCCTGAAGTTGCTGCAGTTTATATAATTTTTTTCTCTTTTATAATATCTAGTAAAGTATTCTTCAGCTTTTAATGATTTACACATGAAAGAATACAGTTGTATTAAGAAGGTTTATAGAGTTTGAGAAGAATAAATCTTACTAATTTAAATTGGATCCCTTGTGAATAAAAATGCATTAAGTCACAGGTCAAATGTTGAGAGCAGTTAAATATATCTTAACATTTTATAATACACATTTATAACATGTAATGTATTACTATTTTATTTTCTAATTTATGATTCTGTATCCTACCATATTGATTGCTGTCAGTAATTCATGTTAACATCGTCGTAGAATTCAATTCCCCTTCATAGTAATGGAATAAGTAACCATACAAACTCAAGTGGGGTTTGGAGGTAACCGTTTAATCAAGTGTTCTTGCAGTATAGTTAAATGTTGCACTTTCTTCCTTCTGACTTCAGCTTTATCAAAACGAAACTGAAATACTACGTTGTCATTTTGTCAGTCTGCCATTATTAATTGAATGCAATTGTTTGATTACTTCACTTCTTTTGACCATTTGCCATCTTGTGGGTTTTGAAATCTTCGTTTCAGTGATTGTAGTGTGCAGCTAATTCATATATCAAAATAGTAATTAAAGTACTCTTCTAGTAAATAAGTTCACATAATACATATTTCCTTTAATTGTTATAAAGTTTAAATTTAAATGTAACATTTCGTCACTTAATTAATGTATGAATGTATTGATCATGAATGTACTCCAATATAACTTGATATCAGCCATAGTCACTGACAGACAGTATTGTGAATATTTCATCAAGGCTGCAAAGTAGAAGCTATAAATTCTTGTGAAAGGGGTTTTAGACCTTTTACAGTTTTTTTTTTTTGTATGAAGTTACATGAAAGCATTTAAAGAACATACTGGCTACTACCGCCACTACAGTAGTAGCAATTTACCATATTTCCCCAGCGATAGGCCATCCCACATTATAGGCCGCTCCATTCTATAAGCCTTATTTATGTTTTAAAAATCAAGGCACCCCAGATAAGCCACCCCATGTTATTAGCCTCAGTGCTACTGAATTTACCGACCTGAAGTAAAGCCACTTGACTCGCCACTGGAAACTTCTGCAGCTCTATACCTGTAGTTACATTATATTGTAGTTGAGCATACTGATACCATGCAGCAATGCAAGAACTACACTGCAGAATTTAAGCTCCAGTCATCATCTGGAATATCCCATATGAACGTGTCTATCATTAGCGACAGCAAAGCAGCACAGGTCACAATTGACATTTATGGGTCAGATTTGAAGAAAGGTAAGCCTAATAGTTTTTCATTTGAGTTATTTTATTCTGAAGAATTTGTGTAGACTGATCATTGACATCGCTGCGGAGCAGTGCAGAGATGTTTTCCAGCATCAAAGAAAGAGTTTTCTTCTTTTCCCCAGAATATGACAACCAGATTATGAGGTTATACTTAATAAAGCTAATCATATTCTGTATTTAGATGGGAGCGACGCAGTGTCTGCGTATTTTGGTGCACCTATTACCATGACTGCTAGGCTAACTGCTAACCGATGCTAGTTCCAACAACTTGTTTGTCTTCAGTTTCCAGTGGTGTTGTGGGGGGAGCAATGCATTATGGACTGTGTAGTCTATGGAGCGGAGAACGGGTGGGTAGGCCAGAAATCGGGTTGTAAGGGCATTGTTTTTTAGTGGAGAATTAGCGAGTGAGCACAAGTTAGCAACGCACGTTGGAGCAGCTTTCATATGCAAGTAGGGGAAAGGTAACGTAATCAATGGGGTTTACATGTTCCACGTTTTATATTGACCCATCACGGATCTATTTTTGCTTTGTATTGCATTATAAACTATTCATTGTTTTAGTATACAGTATATTTAAATCATCTAATCATTTGGGGATGTCTTTTTGTGCACTAAATTATACTTTTATTGAATGTATTCATGTTTTTAGGCCATCCCATTTAAGCTTGCTGCACCCATTTACATTTATTCATTTGGCTGACGCTTTTGTCCAAAGCGACTTCCAGGTTCAGGAAACAATCAAGCATAAAATACCAGTTCTGCAAAATCAATATATAAGTTGAAGGAAATTACGGTAGTCGCATAAGGATGAGAATTTTCTGTTCTGATGCCTGATACCCACATGTGGTGCTATTGCCACGTATGGGTTCAAACACTCATTGAGATCCCTAAAGTAACATGCTGTGCATCTAGCTCCAACATGTGCACAATTCCTGAAGACCACTTTTTGTTTTGTGTGTTTGTTTAAACTTTGAACCTGTTGGTTATTTTTTAATTATTTCAGTGTCTACTTTTTAAATCTCTGATTAGTGTCAGTCTTTAACATGCTGGTGTTGTGTACTGTGTGCTGAGAAGTGTTTGTTCTGCATGGGAAGGAGCTGTTTCTAGGTGACTAGTTGGTCGTCCTGAGCCAAGTTCTAGACAATGTCAGATTTTTCTTGGTATTGGCAGATAACACAAGCTGTGCTTATACATGTCATATCTGAAGTGGAAAAAGTGCCATCAAAACACAGTTGTCCATAGACTGTGTCCAGCAGAACATAGTTGGTTACAATTTAGTTGTTTTTTTTTAAATATACTTTTAATGCACCATTACTGAAAACAATAACCCATAGACATGTTCAGTAATGTGTTTTTGTCCAGTAGAATAAACATATTTAAGTACACTAAATTAATAAATAGAAATGTATCTAGTAGGGTAACATTTGCAGTGATTTTCAAACAACAGGGGTATTTTAATACAAATCTATACGTAGCCTTCATGTTGGATGGCATTATAATATGATATTCTGCAAAATATTATAATGTCGCTGTGATTACATTATATTTGAATGCATTAGTTGATCTGTGGTATTTCTACAGTATTACATTCTCACACATCTCCTGTTCTGTAACCCTCTACTGCTGTTATGGTCACGTTGTGACTGAAATACAATGGTGGACATTTGGTATTGGAGAAATTTTATTTTGGTTGTACTAAATGGATACTTGTGAATGCCTGAGAAAATGCTTCATCAATCAGTCCGCTCACAATAAGCAGTAAACACTACTAGAACGTAATGTAAAATAAACATATTGCAGCCCTAACCGAAATCTCTTAGAGCACACACTGAGCTTTTCTCTTTAGTTAAACAGGACAGAAAGCCATGTTCTGGTTACAGGCAAAACCCGAGGGGAGCAGTGTACTGTTGGAACGTGTTTGTGGCTGAATGTGACTTGAAGTTCTCAAAGCTCTGCTATTAATGTGACTTTTTTACTCCCTTACACACACTCACACGCACACACACACACACACACACACTCATTTATTTCAGTGCACACTCAATCATCAAGTTATGCAGCATTCTCAGGCCAAGGGGGATGTTCCTGAAATGTTTTTAATTGTGCCCAATCCATCTGCTAGCTGTGGGCTTAGACTTTCTCGCACGTTAACTAATTAAACAAAAACTTTTGAGAAATTAATTAAATCAATGATATGTTTACAACACTTGAGGCTGCTTTCCTTGCCGTAGTTTAATTCTAGCTCTGTATTAAATAATGAAGTTACTGGAATTTCCCTTTTAGACTAATCTTAAACAATTTATTTATGTAAAACATAAGGGGTTTCATTTGTACTGTAAAGAAAACCCACCCCCACACACTTCATAAAACCCAGCAAGTAGATTTTTCAGAAGATGTCTAATCATAAGTGTGGTACAGTGCAACTGCTTTTCAGTTCTTTTACTATGTAAAGTGAACTTTGACTCACAAAATCAGTTCAGTTGCGCAGGACGGGCAACAATGAAATCTAAATGTTTAGGACCGTTACTTTCAGATTATGTTAGTAAACATATGTGCGATAAAGAATATTTTTAATGTGTGTTTTTTAAGTCTTTAAGTACGCTTTCTGGTACCTTGCTTTCAGCTGCAAATTAACCACTGCGCTGATTTAGCAAGAAAATAAATATGTATTGATTACATTTAGTTTAATTTGATCACATATAATTAAAAACTATCAATAGACTTTAGTACAAAAAAATGGTAAAAGTGTCTAGAACATGGTAGAACTGCAGTTAATGAACAGATGTCTACGTCTGTTGGCGTACTCCTTCACAAACACACAGCGGTATTTGAAGATGAAGCGTGTTGTTTAGGCGACCCGGTCTATGTATGAAAACGTAGCCTGTGATTTCTATGGTTTGTTTTCAATGTAGTGTTTTGAACTCTGTCTTTTTTCCCTCAGGGAGATTCAGCTGCTACGAAGACTACAGCATAAAAATGTGATCCAGTTGGTGGATGTATTGTACAACGAAGAGAAGCAGAAAATATATCCTTTATTCTCTTGTGCTCTCTCTCTCTCTCTCTCTCTCTCTCGCTCTGTCTCTCTCGCTCTGACGCAAATGTGATCTCATTGCAGTTTTTTACACGTGCGTGTGCATACGCTGGTCTACAGGACCGTTCTTTTAGCCTATATCCATATAGCTTGTACAGTATTTGATATGTAACTTCTAAACGTTGTCTTAACATATCTCAGCATCTTAATAAGCCTTTATCATTCTATTACTACTATTGCATCATCTTGATTACACACACACGTCACATTAATTGCTTCTACTGAGGGGTTGCCAAGTTGTTTGCCTGCCATCATATTTATTGTGTAAAATATTAGTGTAAGAGGATGCTACTATTTTTATCAAAATGATAATACCACATTGCCATATACATTGGAGGCTTAGAAATGTGACTTCATTTATTTTTAATAGGAAAGCTTTTCCATGAAATGCATACACATTAGAGTGGTTTAAAGAAAGCGCCTAGCCCGACTCATGCAGCGCTGTTTGTACTGATGACGCTTTGCCGGTTCAACACTTATGGAAACTGATTGAATAATAAAGTGAATAGTCCATTGTATATGCTGTCTGAAGCAGGGCTGAGCACAATAAAACACTAAAAGCTCCCCTTAGGCAAGTCATAATTACAACTGAAGATTAAATAAATGAAGTGGCCATTTGCTTAAAATCTCTCTTGTTCTGTTTTTAGGGGAATTTTAGGAATTAAATCAAAGGGACAAGCCTCTGATTTAAATTGTGTACTACTTACATTTGTTAATATTTCCGTTTGGACATTCATGTGCAGTTATGTAGAAGATTTTGAATTTCCTAACCTCATTTTATCACTGTATTGAACAGAATATTTTACTCTACATTTCAGACTGTGTATTATTGTCTAAACTATATTTACAAAGCAATCTTGACACACACTCCTCTGTTATTGTGAATGGTCAGGGTAGAGTAGTCTGTAAATGTGCTGTTTTTTATGACCTCACAAAATCAAACCTATGTTGTGCTTAAAGTTCATATAGTTTTAGGAATTAAACTCGTTTGGGAGTTTCTCTTTGGGGGATTTCTCACCTCTAAAATTCTTGTGGATTGTTGTCTTTATTAAACAGCTGTGTTTTTCTCAGGACTATGACATGATATACTTCCCATTGAATTCCCATTCAGTCATTGAACACGCAGATAATGAGTAAAACTGTCTTTCTGCGTTGAGCGATGATGACTTAATAAAGCTGATGTGTCACTCTTCAAAATCTTCTGCAGTTTGTAATGCCAGTGTTTAGAAGTTCTAATTTTGTTCTACACCACAATGACTGATTCTTCCTTGACCATGCTGACACGTATATGGTAATGGAGTACTGTGTTTGCGGAATGCAAGAAATGTTGGACAGCGTTCCGGAGAAAAGGTTTCCAGTATTTCAAGCTCACGGGTAGGTCTTTCCTTGATACAGGAGATGGTGCTGAACATTACTTTAACCTGGGTGTTGTTATGCAGTGATCCTCTCGTCGTTCATTGTGCCTTAATTGAGGTCATTATTATTCGTACTGTATATCCGTGCTAGCTTGCCCTGGGTACAAATGTTCAAGCAGCTTTTTTTGTTGTGTCTTAGGTACTTTTGCCAGCTTTTGGATGGCCTTGAATATTTGCACAGCCAGGGAATCGTTCACAAAGACATTAAACCAGGGAATTTGCTACTAACCACAGATGGGGCTTTAAAGATCTCCGACTTGGGCGTAGCAGAGGTGAGATGGGCATGACACTATGACCCTCATTCATTCATTTCATTTCTATTCGATTTCTATTCTTTTCTATTCTATTTCTATTCTTTCTATTCTATTTCTATTCTTTCTATTCTATTCCTATTCTATTTCTATTCTATTTCTATTCACTCACTCACTCACTCCCATCCCATCCCATCTGTAAAAAGCATGAGATTTTGAATGTTTCAACATAACAAATAGTTTTCTTAAGTGGATAATTTCCTTATAGATGGGTGGATGCTGATCGATGATGAGGGCTGTGTAAGCAATGCTCAGTGGCCTTTCAGGTGGAGAGCCAAATAATCATTGTTAAGAACAAAGTAGCCTAGTGGCTGACATCTGATCCACAAAAGTGTTCATTTGCTGCTAATTGGTGTCCACACTGCCAAAAGTCACCCAGAGGAGGAGTCTTCACAGAGCCATTAGTATGAGTCACTTCCATCTACCCACAATTAGCGTTTTGTAACCGCATCAGCAGGAGTGAGATGCTTTACTAGTCCGTTTTTCTTTCTAGATTCAGAGTTGTTCATGTGACCCATGACATTTTCTGCCTCACTCCAGGCTCTTCACCCTTTTGCGGAGGATGACACGTGCCGCACGAGTCAAGGCTCGCCAGCGTTCCAGCCCCCGGAGATCGCCAATGGCCTGGACACCTTTTCAGGGTTTAAGGTGGACATCTGGTCTGCCGGGGTCACACTGTGAGTGGCACACAAGTACAGAGAAGAGATCGTGATTAATCCGTGCAGCTTTGGACTGTAAAAGCTGTAATTGTTTTGCTCATCTTTGACTGAAACATTCATTTGGGTTGAAAGATTCAAGATTTAAAGTGTTTATGGTCATATGTACAGTAAGAAAGCTTGTTTCCCTGCAGAATGAAATACTTATTTTGCTGTCCCCAAAATGCCAGTAAAAATATTGAAAAGTTGCTGTTTACAAGAGGAATCAGTGCTGTACTTTTTGTGCAATCCAGTTAGAGTATGTGGATGCTACATACTATGTGCCTGTTACATGTTTTTGTCTTCGAGTAAAATAAGTAGAACCAACTGTAGCACTGAAAACTAAACTAATTGCAGTCCTAAAAATTAATTAACCAGTAATTAACCTTCATTGGCTAAATAAACCTTGGTCAAACTGATGCCTTAACAGGATTAATATATATTTCTTGTGAATAGAATTTTATATTATGTTTGTTCAGACACTTTGTAGGTTCTTCATTGTTTTAGTGACCTTTAATTGGAAAGTTATAAAGCATGCAAGAAAGCACAAAATGAACATTTTTGCTGATCTGTAACAATGTAATGTGCCTTTCTCCTTCCTTTCAGATACAACATAACGACGAGCCTGTACCCATTTGAGGGGGATAACATCTATAAGCTATTTGAAAACATTGGCAAGGGAGATTACACTATTCCGGAGGAGTGTGGCCCGCTGCTGACAGATTTACTGAAAGGTATGCAGATTTACCTTTTAACTCCTAAAATACTACTATGAGGTGTAAAGGACGCCGTCATCAGTAATATCTCAGCCTCTTATTAACCCAGATTCACTTTTTACATATTAAACCAAATGAAAACAAGCATGGCAAAATCCAATATTAATTATTTTAATTATTATATCATATTAATTAAATAAAGGTGTAAACTAGTAAAAGTAGTTGCATTTTGTTGGTTTGTGCAGCAGATGGTGCTGTGTCTTCACATCCCAGTGTATTTTCTATTTGTTAGAGCCTCCAAGCTGTAATGGGCTCATTTGTGATTGAATGTTTATCTCTTAAGGAGATCTGATCTAAAGCTGATATGTGGAATCTGTAATGAATTGAACTGAAAGCTTTTGGAATACAGTTCATTAGCAGTTTAAAGGAATACTGCAACTGAAAATGCTAGCACAGGTCATTTTGCACTGGGTTAGTTCTAAATGGAGGGGTGAAGTAATGCAGTTACTGGTGCATAATTCTGAGTAAAGAAATAACTTGTTACATTAACCTAATGTGAATTGCACTGTCTGTAAATCGTTTCCTGTGGAAAAAATATGTAGGCACTCAAAGATGAATTTCTTTGTATCCGCCAAAATCAATCTTGTATGCTTTGTCTTCCCTCAAGTGTGTAAACAATGTGGTGATGTTGACCGTTGCCAAACTAACGCCAATGCTATTCACACAATATATTTTTTTAAAGACCATTGATATGGTTTGGGTAATCTAAGACTGAGTGTCTGAACATGTTTTGCATTCGTGTGTGTGTGTGGGGGGGGGTAATTCCTAGTTCTAGTAGTTTTTTGCATCTGTATAATTTACATTTGAGCCTTCTTATTCCATTACAAATGTCTTCTATACATGGCCTACCACTCCATCTAAACAAAATTCTCAAGTGCTAATAAGGAGATACTATCAGTTTCCTGTCATTTCTTTCTCACACGTGCACTGATGTTTGAAAGTTTGTGAACAATGACCTTAAACAACATTATATTTTCATACATGTGTTAAATTAGAGAAAGAGAACCCAAATAAATGAGACAAAAGTATCTGTTGTGACCACATTACAGCAATAACTGCAATAATTTGTTTGCAATAACATCTGATCAGTTCTGCCCACTGACTTTGATTCAGACTGATTCTTTCATATGTAACTATTTACTCAATGCTTCATTTGTGACCTCGCAGATTTTTTGCATGCCTTGCTCTTATAGTAATTCTTGTTGGATAATCACTCATGTGGAAGGTAACAATGGTCTTCTATTTGTTAACAGTCTGTATGACTGGTTTGGTGGAGACCAGACTCTTTTGGGAATGGTGGTGTAACATTTTCCAGCCTGATGACCACCAACCCTTTTCCTGAAGTCCTTGGATATCTTCTTTCTTTATGATACTCTTCCAGAAACATCAGCTTGATTGAAAATGCCTTACACTAATTTCAAATATCAAACTGAATTATAATCCTTCACATACTTTTCCACTCATATACACAATATTGGGCTATGTTCCTCCATGAATGAATGAAGTATTCAGACAGATATTTATGCCTACTCACACCTCATGTATGAGTGGCTCAATCAGCCTTTGATTCAGATTTGTGACTGCAGTCTTTTTCAAGTCCATGCACTTGCAGCTCTTATTATTATATTAAAAGCTTGTTTTTGTGCAGTGAAGTTCTTCTAAAACCCACTTGTTCTGTTTGCTTGTTTTTGCAGGAATGCTTGAATATGATCCTGTAAGAAGGTTCTCAATACAGCAAATTAGGCAACACAAGTAAGTCCACAGATTAAAAAAAGTATACACATGTTTGCTGATTGTATTATTGTAGTATCAAAGCATGAATGTAGACTAATTGCAGCACTAACTTGGTAGTGACTCTTATGAGCCACTTATACACTCTCCATGTGATCTTTAAGCAGAAGGGTGTGTAGCGGCACATAATGGTTGGTTGGCAAACGTAGTAACACGTTTGATTATGTGTGAGTGGAGCAGACGTGTGACGCCATTCATATTGTATGCAGGAATGAGAGGTGGAAAATAGACTGGAAGAGAAAGAATGGGTTAGGAAATGGTGGGTCGGGATAGAGTGGGAGCGTATCATAATATGGAAAGGAGAAAACGGAGCAAGATAAAACTGAAGCTGTTGAGGCTAGGGATAGAAGGAGGTAAAATGTGGGAGAGGGATGGAGTGAAGGAATTGAGTAGGTAGGAGGAGAAGAGGGATTAAACAGGGAAAAAAGAGAGAAAAGGGAGGGAGTGGGAGACTAGTGGTGAGAGAAGCTCAAAATAAGCAAGAGTTCAGAGAGCAATTAGTGAAGCCCTGTGCAAGGCATATTCCCCTAAATGAGGTTTGATGAGGCAGAAGAACGATTCTTTTTCTGGTAAGAATAGAATAAAATAGGCTTTTATTGTCATTGTACAGGAGTACAATTAAATTGTGGGTGCTCCACCCAAGCAGCGGTGCATCAACAGAAAAAATTAAAATACAATTTAAGAATTTAATATATTTTTAAAAATAAATAAATAATACGCTTGACGTCCACAGAGCTTTTCAACTGTTGGATAAAACTGACATTTACGCAATTTTAAAGCCATGTGTTGTGCTTTAGATTTGCTCTGTGGATACAAAGCTAATGTAGCTATTTTATCAGTCAAATAAGGAAAACTTAATTATCTATATATAAAGGCCTTGAAATCAGTCATTAGAAATGGGCTTTTTTTCTTGCAGTTTTGTGGTCTGATCAGTGTAGTAAATTGTCACTTTTACAGAAATGGGGAAAATGGCACCTAATCCTAAATGTTAGTTTACTGTGTAGTTTGGGGGTGTCCATAGTCGGCCAGCCTAAAGCTGACAATTAAACACTCACTAAAGCATTTACCAGAGCTGACAATTAACAGGTGAGTTGATCTAGGTGTGCTTGATCAGGGAAGTCACCAAATTGCTGAATACTGGCCCCAGGGCTGAAGCTGGACACCCCTGGTTTAGTTGGTGGTTTTTCCACAGTCATTAGTTGATTTTTACAGATAAAAAATAATTGAAAGCTGTTTTTTTATTCAACACTCATGCAAAGGAGTAATCTATTCATTATATCTGAAATTAATCAATTATAAGTAATAATCATACATATAATGCCAGCATTTGAAATTCAAATCTTGAATTTGCATTGTGAGATGCATAATGCCTCATTTATCTCATACTTAAACCTTGCTGAGCTGCAGGACATGCTTATCTTATTAGTGGCACTGTGTAACCTACAATTCCTAATAGAAAGCAACATATGGACTAAATTCACACTTGAAGGTGGCTGTTTCTACCATTTTTACATTTGGACGTCAAATACAACTAATTGTTTGACTTGTTGGGTTGTGTTTTATTCATCAAACTTTTGCTTTGACACAGGATTGGGAGTGGGAGGTGAATGAATTTGAACAGCTAGAGATGGAGAAGAGGAAAGAACTAATAGACTAATGCATTGTTTCCCCTTTTGGTAACAGCTGCTACATAAATGGCATAGCGGCTGCTCTGTAAAGAGGAGATCATGTATATTGTCATTATTTAAAAGCCATTTTACCATTAGGTGAGTGGGGGAGAAAACTATTTTTTTCTTTCCCAAACATATTTGTGGATTTTAAATAGACTCCCAAAAGTAAACCATCAGAGGGTATGGAGGATGACTCGGCAGTACAAACAACTATTGTATACCAAATTTGAACATGCCTATGATGGAAGAAATGGAGAATGAGCACCTTAATTAAGCATGTGGGGAACTGGAGCAGAACAATATCTGGACTGTCTCAAGATCCTCAAAGCTTTCTGCTTTTGTTTGAAGAAAAATAATCAGAGGCCTCTCTCTCTCTCTCTCTCTCTCTCTCTCTCTCTCTCTCTCTCTCTCTCTCTCTCCCTCTCCCTC
>JBBIGC010000041.1:30671620-30682075 GCA_037576955.1 Lepidarchus adonis | reverse complement strand
ACATTGCAGAAAATAATGAACTTTATCACAATATGCTAATTTTTTGAGAAGGACCTGTATATATATATAAATATATAGTGGCAAGAAAAAGATCTGATTTTTTTCATGTATTTATTGAGAACAACCATAAACAACTAATATCGGTAGTTAGAAAAGTATGTGAACCCTTGAAATGAATAAATGGCTCCACACCCCTTGGCAGCAATAACCTCAACCAGGTACTTCCTGTAGCTGTGGATCTGTAGATCTTAGTCCATTCTTCTCTCATGTGCCTCATGTTTATGGCTCATTCAAGTCATTCCATAGCGTCTCTATTGAGATGAGGTCTGGGCTCTTACTTGGCCACTCCAAAAGATTTTTTTTTTTTTAATGTTTTGGGTCATTGTCCTGCTGTATCGCCCAACTTCTACAGAGTTGCAGCTGGTGTACAGACATCCTCACATTATCCTGAAGCATATTTGATACACTTGGCAATTCACCTTCCCCTCAATGACTGTAAGTTGGCCAGACCCTGATACAGCAAAGTAGGCCCAAATCATGATGTTTCTCCACCATACTTTATGGTTGGGATGATGTTTTCATGATGAAATGGTGCGCTTTTTACATTTAGCCAGATGTAGTGCTAGGTGTTCTTTGCAAACAGTTAAGTCTTAGTTTCATCAGTTCGCAAAATATTTTGCCAATACCACTGTGGACTCTCATGCTCTTTCGCAAATTTCAGGCAGGAAGCAATGTTCTTTTCAGTAAGCAGCAGTTTCCTTCATGGTGTCCTGTCATAGACATCCTGCTTGTTCTATGTTTCACATACTGTAGACTCACAGGGAGTAGCCATTTCCAAGAGAAATAGTTGTTGAATTTGTTGTGCTCTTGGGGTCATTTTGACTGGGCAACAATTCTTGATCATAGATCCTCTGAAAGCTTTTGGCCAAGGCATGGCTCATGTAATTAATTGGTTACATTAAAATTCTTCTTGTGTGGTCCACACCTCCATTTTCTTAATAAGTTTTCAGGTATGCTAACACCTGACTCCAACGATCTCTTTTGAGGTCATTAACTCAAGGATTCACATACTTTTTCCACTAGCAATGTGAGCTGTATGTGGTTGTTCTCAATAAACACAAGATTTTTGTGTTATAATTCTAGGCACGATCTTTGTCAATACCCTTGACTTAGATTCACATTTTATGAAATATTAATGCAGATAACCATGAAATTCCAAAAGATTCACATACGTTTTCTTGCCACTGTGAATAGTACTGTGCAAAAGCCTTAGGCACCTACACAAATGGTTTAAAGCAATTTATCTCAGCATTGTGTCTTTCTATTAACAAGAGCACAAGTTAACAACAAGAAATCAGTGAAAAGTATTTAGAAAAGAAAAGTAATTTTGTGAGCTGGTTAGAAGAACACAGACTCTGTTCCAGATTTCCTCTCGATGCCTTCAGCCATTGCATGGATGTGTAAAACTCTAGCAGCACCTGATTTAATGTAAGGATGGACAGACTGAGGCCAAACCAGGGATTTGATGGCAACTACACTGGGTTTCGATGAAGGGGGGACTGGAAATGGTGAAGCTAACACATTGACACATAAAGTTATTGTTTACTGTGTTATTTTATTTTATTTTATTTTATTATCCCTTATAGTCCCACAAGTGGGAAATTTATTATCTGCATTATTTAAAATGATACTATAAAAAAGCTTTCAAATATAATATTCTCAAATACTTAAGACTTTTGCACAGTACTGTATATTCTGGTAAGTACAGTGGTGTTTGAAAGCTAGAGAACCCTTTACTATGAACAGCCCAGTTAAACAAACCAGCTCAACATTTTATCGTTGACCATTTATTTATTGAGGAAAATTCTAAAGGGTTCACAAACTTTCAAGCATTATGATAAATTAATATGATATATTGTAAGAGACGATAGATACAATATATTGTATATAAACAACCATGAGCTTTCTTGTACCCCAACACTAGTACAGCACATATGAATTGTCCAACCACACCAGGGACGATGATCAGAAAACATGTTTGCTCCAGAAAACCAACTAATATTCATCCCATTGGAAGCTCTAAAAGAATAAAGTGTTGGGTGCCTGGGCGGCCATGATGTTTGGCAGCATCTTCAGACAGAGTTTATTAGGAATTCAGAACTTTGGCCTCATGGGTATATAGCTGAAGTTTGTTCAATAAGTTAATAATGATGAATTATTAAAAGGAGGTCCCTACAGTTTTAGCAACAACCCTAATAGAAACTTTCACTTTCCTCTGACATACTTTATCCATTGCAGTGCAGTTAACTGTGATAGACCTCCATGCTGGAGATCTGGGCAGCTCTGCTATGGTAGTGGAACCATAACCAGTTGTTTATCTGTGGATCTTGTGGAAAGTTTGTCCTAGTGGTTCTCTGAACAACTGATGTAACCCATTTGTCAAATCTCATTTTCTATGGCCATCTGCCATAACTGCCAATAATTACATAATCCAGGAACTTTTTTTTGGTGATTTCACACATTATTTGGATAAACATCACACTCCATTAAATCCCTGAATATCACTGAGTCTTGTGCCAATGTACTCTGGGATATACACACCCTACAAGCGCTCGCTCCATTTCCTGCCCTGTTTACTCTTTTCACAGAACATTAGACAAAAAACATCACATTGATAAATATAGCAATTAATAAAACCTGAAAATCAATAAATAATGTTAAGGTACAAAAAGAAACTATTTGATTTCTTTTTCAGACACTTGAGACATTTCTTTCACCGAAATGTCCCGAGAATGATATCAGAGTCAACGTGATATCAGACAAACAAGGACACTTGAACATGAGTTGAACATAATGAATCAAAGGGAGTATTAAAGTCAGCTTCCCTTGATCAAAAGTGCAGTTTTCTTTTTCTTCCTCCTCATTTTGAATGTATGCTATTGACATTTAGATGAGGCCGCTCTTCACAAGCGTGACATGCTGAGTTAACATCAACAAAGCGAAAGCAAGGGTTGACAAGGGGCTTTAGCAGTGGTCTATTGGCTCCAAAATTAGACATCATAAAACATCGAGCTAAGTGTCAAATGGGGAATTATGTCATGGGTGAACTGCTTCAATCTCAGACATGGATGAGAAAAGAGGATTATCATTTTTTTTTCCAGCCCTACTGCTGAAAGCTCACTGATCGAACATTAGAACCAAACTGGAAAGGAGCTGAAGTCCCAAAATAGTGTGGAGAGGATTTGCTTACTCTTTAGGCCTAATTCAATCATAATTCATCAAGAAGTATCTCTTCTACCCCACGTCTTACTTTCAGAAGGAAATAAGCTCCGCCCCAATCTCTTATCATTTGCAGTAATTAGTGAAAGTGCAACATGATTTGTCTGTTTATTCCTCATTGTAGAATTACTTGTTGAATTGCCCCGTTATGGTTTCCCAAAGCACCCTACTTTACTTTGTTTCACAGTGCAATTTGCAAGTAGTGATAATGTCGATCTCTTCAAGAAAACAATTGCGTAATCACATTTTAAACGCAATAGTCTGGCTTTTTTCACAACGTTTCCTGACATTCCCCCTGTACGAGGTTGCCACATCCCCAATAACCCCTGCCTCAGGCAGCAAAAGTGGCTGTCAATATAACCCACGTGCATTATTAATCGGAGGACAGTTCGAACGAGTCGAATAAGCTTACTGTCACACCTCAAGCTTACAAGCTTGTGTGATCCATCTCTTTCGTACTCGGAGATGTCCTGCCGACAATCTGCTCCTGTCAGTCAGTCTCAGGCCATCAGGTGTGCTGCTGTTGTTCATGCTTCTAGTCCTGGAGGTCTGGGGAGGTGCGGGTCACAGCAACCGTGCACTCCGGACTGCCTTGAGTCCTCCTCAGGCTGGTGTACAGCCGCTCGTCTAGGTTGCTTACCAGTTTTTCCGATGGGCTGATGTCCCCGATATTGTGCACATAGCCTTTCTCCATGGGATCCTGGTCCATGTGATCTGGAATGCGAATGACCATGTCTGAACATGTGTGTTGCCTATTACTTGTCTTTGATGGACTAGTGTCAGTGACTACCATCTGTGACCATTTATCTGTCTCAGGAGGATGCCTAGAACTCCCACTGTCCTCCATTACCCCGGAAACTTCCACAGTGCTGTCCTGTGAAGGGCTGGAAAAGAACAAAGTTGGACGACCCTCTGTTGCCGACTTTATTACAGGACTGCTGTTGTTACTGCTATTGTTGGCATTGTCTTCAGGGGCAGGACCACCACCATGGGCCTTGGGTGATTCGGTAGAACTACCAGTACCTTCACTGGCGCCCCCCTCACTTGCCTCCTCATCTGCGGCGCTAGCGATACGTGGCAAAGTGCTGTGGTACCGTGTGTCCAATGGGTAGTTGGCACTATCGCCCCTTCTCAGGGCATTGCTGCGCTGTCTCTCCAGAGATGGTGAGTAGCGCGCTCCTCCTGGGTCGCTGTACTGCTTGGTGCGTTGCCACTGCTTCCGCAAGTGGATCCTTGAACGGTGTCGGTGTCTGAGCGAGGGTGATCCTTGCTGGTCAAACTGAGGATCGTGACGCAAGAACTCGTTAAACAGCGCCTCTGTCTTTTCGTCAATGCTGTAGTCTCTGCGACGGAAGCGTGGCCTGGGCTTGGTCTGTGACTGTTCGGGTGTTTCTCTGGACGAGGTGCTGCTCTGGGGCTCAGTAACAAGGCCCTCTGACTCTATGCCAACACTGCTTTCGGAAGCTTCTTCTTCCAGCTCCTCTTTGAAAAGCCGATTCTCAAAGCTTTCGCACACTGTTCCCTTCCGGCCAGCGTTAGTGAAATAGCGTCGTCTTTCTGATGCAGTTTTGCCAGATGCACTTCCAAACAGTCGCAGTTCCTCCGGTGCCTTGCATGGAGCCTCGATGGAGGCATAGCCGCTGTCCATCTGCAAAAGCTTCCGGCTCCCTGCCTCGCCATCACTCCCTCTTTCAGAGTCCACACTGTCCCTACCGTTCTTTCGTGCACTCGTTTCCTTTCCAATGTCATCGTATGGTAGATCTCCATCCCCATCAATATCATCATCAATCTCCTGTGACTGGTAACTAGGCACACCTGTTCTGGAAGCCCCAGCACCCCCTAATGAACAGACACTATCAGCGTCACTGCGAGTGGAGTCTCGGTCATTGCTGCTCAAGTCAGACGAAGCATACTGTTCCAGCGATGCACGTAGGCTCCAGATATCCCGGTATAGGTTGGGCTGTTCCAGGCTCTCCTGCCTGCTCCCCAAGCCAAACTCGGCACCTTTCTCAGCACTAGTGCCTTCTCCTCCTGTTGCTCCTACCAGGAGTTCTCCATCTCTGTCCTCTTCCTCCCCCTGAAGCCCAGCAGATTCTTTGACCCTGTGGGCAGTTTCATTCCGATTCTCTTCTGTACCTCGGCTCACTTCCAACACAGCTTTAACCTCTAACCTGCAAGACACCAAAGTTAATCATTTACAAAATGGTCACTTATGATGCAGCATCTATGAAAAGGCATTAGTCAGCACCAGTGGTCTGGACACTAGGAAAGATGACGCCACAACTATCGATTGATTTCAGGAATGCATTCCGTTCAGACCTTTGGTACATTATTGTTGTAAGTTTTTTTGCTTGATGAATGTAGGATGAACGTAAATGACCCCAAAAATAACTCGCAGAGAACAAATCAATACATTGCCTGGTTCAAATAAGAACAGGAATGGTCAGTATGTGGTGATGTGAGGAAGGCAATATGGCAGTTACCCTTGTGTAAACTCTAAATCAGGGAAATGGCTGATGGCATGATGTTAGGTTCAAGGAACAGATCATTGCTCAACTGTACCTGCTGAGGGGCACTGGTGGGGCAGGAGGACGGCCTGTAGTGCACGGCTCCAAGGAGCCAGCAGATAGTCGTCTAGGGGGTTCAGTCTGTGGCTGTGAGGGATAAGAACACAACAAGAAGTCACTGCCCCCAGGTCGCTGGACGTCCTCCTCACCCTGATCCAGAGTTTCGCTCGCCGCTCTCTGCCTCTGAAATGTCCGCCTTCTTGGAGAACCTAGGAGTACAAGAGAGCAGGAAGTTAGGAAGCAAGAACATGACGATTATAACTTCTCTTCTCTGACAGAACGATTGCTTGTTACTGACTCATTTCACTGACGTTGATTGGTTGCTATCAGTGAAATGTGTGCTAGATGGAAAAGAAAGACAGAATGAAAGATAAGAAACCAAGAAACAGAAGTATGTACACGAGGAATCAAAAAACAGATAGGTCACTGCATCCGGGATGCTGGTTTTCCAGTGCCCCAGTGCTGCAGTAATAACAGGATGTAATGGGATCTAGGGCTCATAAGGAGGAAATGAACATGCCACACTCGCTGACCTTTCACGTCAGGTGAAGGATAATGCAATTATTACATCATTAATTTAGCAGGCAGGATCCCTCCATCTTCCCCTCACAGTCTGCAACCCCTTCTGAGTCATTCTCAGCTCACAGTCAGTCTTCACTTATTGTTATCGGCAGAGCTACTCTACCAACACACTTATTGATCCAGTATTGATTGGTCTCCAAAGGCCTGTTCATTGAGCCCTACACAGTGCTTAAGTCTGGTTTTCCTGTGGATGTCATGTGTCGCTCTGGAGTAATCACTGGCGAGCATAGCATTTTCCAAGATGGATTACAATCTAATGCATTTTTTGATGGATTAAATTCTGTATATTTGCAATATTACTTAAAAAAAATAGTCATGCAACCCTGAACCTATACCACCTCCTTGAATTGCACTGCTTTAAAAGCCTGCATTTTATTTATAAGGGGCTTACAGGGTGCTTAACAAAATCAAATCTCACAGAGCAGACCTATGCACTATTTGTCAATGGTTTTAGAAAACTCTATTTATAGTTATTTTAGTTACAATCTTTCCTGGAAGAATGGAAGTAAATTAGGGCAAGCAAACTCCCAGAGTGCAGGCAGACAAGTGGTTGTTATATCCTCTGATACATTATTGTAACAACACTGCACTGTGGGAAGTAGCACTGTAACTGTACAGGGGGTCCTTGACTTACGATGCACTCAACTTGCGACCATTCGTGGCTATGACACTGCCCCCCCCCCCCTTTATGGTGTGAAAGTGAAAGTTTATGTAATAAAATGCTCAGAAAAGGGCAAAACAGAGCTTCAGGTGGGTGAGTGTCTCCCTCTGGTGGACTGATGAGGAGTGGCCCCAGGGCATTATACATGTAGGCACTCATGTAAGGGGGTTTCGAACTTACGACACACACTGAGGAACAGAACCCCATTGTAAGTACATTGTATATTGTAATTAAAATGTTGAGGTAAAGGCAAGTTACAAAGAAAGATTGACATCTTGTGACTCTTCTAGGAATTCTTTGCATGAATTACAATAAAAATGTAAAGTTTGGGAATATTGTAAAACATTTAACGTGCAATATAAACAAAAAATTACATCTTTTTGAATCATTACATCTATAAAATGTCAAGAACCAGTCAAAATACAACTGAATAATGATCCACACCTCTCATGTCCAGGCTAGCTGCTCTGTGGCTGCTGTCAAACTTCCACTTTTTGATGGTAAAGTATGGACTGGCTCCCTCCAGGCTAGCATGGCGTCTGAGCCGGGACAGGAAGTGAAGCATGGTGCCCTGCCCTGAGCCTCCACCGACTCCTGTTGCTGAGGAGGAACAAGGGTCGCCTTCTGTTCTCATACCAACACCTCCTATCATCTCCATCTGAGACAGAGAGATCAAGATACAAAACTGCCACAATATCTCACAACTGACAGCAATTCACACATGGTAGAACTCATCAAACACCAGTTCTTTTTAGGAATCAGAAAGAGTAGTTTGACTTTACTATAGCTACAGGAACTAGCAAACATTTGTAGGTCAGTAAAACTGAGAAATTATGATTAATATGAGTATTATAGACAGACAGACAGCCCTCCATGTTAAGTCCAGCAAATCTCTTATTGAGCCACGATGAAGTCTGTCACATTAGCATGTTTGGTGTATATGAATAGTTAACTAATCACAAGTCATCACTGGCTTGGCATCTCTAAGACTCTCTCTCTTCCCTATATACTAGCCAACGTCACCCTCCCATCTTGGTAGCATCTTGTGATACAGATAAACCTGAATCCTGTCCTGTTAAACTGCTGTATGGTCTTGGTAATCCTCTTATAGCCTAGGCCATCTTTATGTAGAGCAACAATTCTTTTTTCAGATTCTCAGAGAGTTCTTTGCCATGAGGTGCCATGTTGAACTTCCAGTGACCAGTATGAGAGAGTGTGAACGAGATAAGACCAAATTTAACACACCTCCTCCCAATTTACACTGTTATACAAGCTGTACACTGACTACTTTACATTGTATCAAAATATCATATCTTCAGTGTTGTCCCATGAAAAGATATAATCAAATATTTACAAAAATGTGAGGGGTGCACTATAGCGCCTTTAACAACCCAAGTTTAAAGACATTTTCATGAGATACCAATTCATACTACCAATATATACCACCTCCGCTATAAATACTCTCTTGGTTTTACGTCTGCTTGTGTTACTCACAGTCCTGGATCGAGGCAGCTCGGAGCTGTGTTCAGCACTGCTGGGGGTGAAGTTGCTGTCCAGTATGGAGTTGAATGTGTCTCCAGGCAGGGCACAGCTTGGGCTCTGGCTGCTCCAGGACACTGGAGAATCAGGCAGGGCAATTTCACTGGGCTACACACAGAGAAACACACATGGACATACACTAAGGCCAAAGCAAGATATGCTGATAATTGTTTGCTGGGAAGTACTGTGCAAATGTTTTAGGCACCTGAGTTATATTTCTATAATTTATATTTATTACATATTTATAAAAAATATATATTTAAGAGTTGTTTGGACAGGTGGTAAGCATTTGCATTTTTAATTTTCAGATCACTAATATTACAAACAATACAAATAAAATCAATATAGTGAAAATTACATGTTTGTCAATGTGTTCGGTTACCATTTCCAGAGTTAGAACAGAATTATTTGTAGCAATCATCAGTGGTTAAATCTGCTGAGAGAGTTTCACACATTAATGCAATGGCTGAGGGGAATCACCAAACCTACTCTTTTTTTTTGTTTGCCTGCATTTTTTCGAATGATAACTAATCTAATGTTTTTGCAGAAAGACATATATATAACTTCACCAGTTTCACCAGTATTTTCCATTTTGCATTACTAATTAAGGTGAATTTGACAATTCTAGCATCTTGCAAGATGTTACCTGAAATATAGACAGAGATGGCTTGTGCTGCATCTGTTCTCTCAGGGTGATGCTGTTTTCAGGTGAGTCACACTCCATAATGGTCAGGATGTTCATTGCTGGAGGGGCAATGTGCAGATGGGTCAGACGAGCCTTCTTCAGATGATGGAAGTCGCCCTCTGTTAGAGTGTACCTGAGAGAGAAAGAGCATGTGTATGAGTGATTGGCCAGATCACATCACAGCTTTGACAGTGAAAGAGAACTGTCTTCTTGCATCATAGTTCAACTATTCGTTCTTGTCCAGTTTTGTTACCTCAAGCTTATATGAGCTTTACCTCGGCTCACCCTATTCTTTAAACTTTAGCTTGGGCCTACAAGAGTGATTCAGGATCAGCAAAACATCTTAGTCCAACTCAATCCTTCCTTTACCCTTCATCATTCAGCAGATGCTGTAATGTTTATTATCCAGTAGCTATTGTGAATTATTGAGTAACTACTATGGAGGTAATACATTTTAGCCTCTGCCCATTGATCTCTATTGTAAGTATGTTTTGACTCAATGTGTTTTCTCTTCGCTTGCAGAAGGAAATGTGTTGAAATTATTGTCAGTGGTAACCGTTCATGGTCTTTGGTATCACCAAAATATTAGTTTAAAAAACACTGATTTTATGAGAGAAAATCGCATAATAAAAACAGTAACAGGACGAGAAACAGTAAAAAAAAGGAGTAAACATGACAAATAATGAGTCATGTCTTATTCAGACATGACAGTGACATCTATAGTCCTGAGAATCCGCGCCAGTTTCTGATTCACAGCACCAACACCATGGATCGTCATCTCATTTTTAGTTCATTACAAACCATCAGTCAAGGTTTAACATTTATATTTAACAATATAATTATGTTGAGGGGTTTGTTGTTTCATATATTTTCAGCATATTTTCACTTCAAATTTACAAATAAACTAATAACTTTGTTAGAATATGCACAAAAATCTATATTTTCATCAAATGAAACAAAGATATGTTTAAAGAACTAAACTCTCCCTCACTGGTAGAACGAGCTTCCCAGACACATCAGAACTGCGGAGTCTCTCTCCACCTTCAAAAAACACCTTAAGACTGAACTATTCTGCGACTACCTCAGCATCTAAAGCACTTGTATATATGAATAGGACATGTTAACTATGCTGTAGCACCTGC
>JBBIGC010000041.1:30651600-30671520 GCA_037576955.1 Lepidarchus adonis | reverse complement strand
TCTCTCTCTCTCTCTCTCTCTCTCTCTCTCTCTCTCTCTCTCTCTCTCTCTCTCTCTCTCTCTCTCTCTCTCAAGCATTTTTATTGTTGGTAGATCTTTTTGACTTAAGTCAGTTTAAAAGTAGCTCGCACGCCAAAAAATTGTGAGCACCCCTGTTCTAGGACCTGAGCTGGCCACCCTTGGATTCCACAAAATGTAGTGTTCTTATGGCCTGTGGAGCAGATCCCTCTGCTGAAGGTTGCCACGTCTGAGAAGGGTGCCCAGTAGCAGACCAACGCCCTGTCATGCGACGACCAGGCTGTGCCTTCCATGGCTGGTTGGTGACAAGCCCAGCTGCAGCTCGTTCCCACTGAGATCAAGGAGACATTCTAGTCCCCTGGATCAGCATCTCACCCTCCCCTGCCCTTGTTCTCCTCTATCTAATCTCCAAATTAATGTCTCTCTCTCCTTACCACTTTGCTCGCCTCCACCTGAGTATGGATGTAGACCACTCCACCCACCTCTGGCTGTGGCGTCCATGCTTGTCCCCTGACTGCAGCGTGCTGGTCTTGCCCTCCAGGAAGGAAGAGTGGCGGCTCGTTTTAGACGACTTGATGTACTTGCCGGTGGAAGTGTCCACTCCGGCTGCCGAGGCCCCGGCTTTGGCCCCTAAGGCAAAGTCGAACTCGGTCTTGCCCTTTGTGTCTTTGGGGCTCAGGAGGTGGGGCAGGTTGTTGTTGGACAACTCCTTGCTGCAGGAAACTGAGCGGCTCAGGGTCTGGCTCTGGTAGCTCTTGGGGTGAAGAGTGGGGCTCAGACTCGCCGTCATAGGACCACTGCCTCCGTTCAGGAAGCTGTCAGTGCTCCGGTGAAGATCCTCGTGGCGTGGCAGTGAAGAACAGTCTTTGCCGTTGGACCGACGGTGACTGGAGCTCTTACTTCTGGAGAGAGAGAGAGAGAGAGAGAGAGAGAGAGAGAGAGAGAGAGAGAGAGAGAGAGAGAGAGAGAGAGAACATGCTTCAGAGTCTGAGAGAGGCTCAGGGGAAACACACGCTGTTGTGTGGAGTAAAGATGGAGGCCCACATGTGACCCTGGCAGTGCTGCAGTGTTAGCAGTAACATCAAATTTTTCAAAATTTTATGGGATAATGGTACTGATGTTGTACACCAACACAGAAAAAAGAGGAATACTTATGATCTAATATATAAAGTTGTGCTCATAAGTTTACATACCCTGACAGAATGTATGATTTTATTGGCCATTAGTCAGAGAATATAAATGATAACACAAAATCTTTCTTTCACTTGTGGTTAGTCATTGGCCGAAGCCATTTATTGTCAAACAACTGTGTTTACTCTTTTTAAATCATAATGACAACAGAAACTACCCAAATGACCCTCATTAAAAGTTTACACACCCTGGTGATTTAGCCTGAAAACATGCACACAACTTGACACAAACTGGTTTGAATGGTTATTAAATGAAACCATCTTCACCTGTGATCTGTTGGCTTGTAATTAGTGGGTGTGTATAAAAGGTCAATGAGTTTCTGGACTCCTAACAGACCCTTACATCTTTCATCCAGTGCTGCACTGATGTTTTTTTGGATTCTAAGTCATGGGGAAAGCATTGTTTAGGGATCTGTGGGAAAAGGTAGTTGAACTCTATAAAACAGGAAAGGGATATAATACAATATCAAAGGAATTCAGAACGCCAATCAGCAGTGTTCAAACTATAATAAGGGGTTCTGTTGAAACCAAACCATGGTCAGATAAACAGATTAAAATTTCAGTCACAACTGCCAGGAAATTGTTTGGGATGCAAAGAAAAACTCACAAATAACTTTAGGAGAAATACAAGAATCTCTGGAAAAATGTGGTGTGACTGTTTCAAGATGATAAGGAGGCACTTGAAGAAAGAGGGTCTTTATGGTTGAGTTGCCAGAAGAAAGCCAATACTACGCAAATGCCACAAAGTATCCCACCAAACAGCACAGAGACAAGCCTCAAACCTTCTGAGACAAAGTCATTTGGAGTGATTAAATAAAATTTAAATGGAGTGATAAAATTTTACTTTTTGGCCACAACCATAAATGTTACATTTGAAGAGGAGTCAACAAGGCCTATGATAAAAGCTACACCATTTCTACTATGAAACATGGTGGTGGATCGCCAAAGTTTTGGGGATGTGTGAGCTACAAATGCACAGGAAATTTTGGTCATAATTGATGGCAAGATGAATGCAGTAGATTATCAAAAAATACTGGAGGAATATTTGCACTCATCAGCCCAGAAGCTGCACATGGGACGTACAAAATAAAGTGAAGGTTCAATATCAATGAGCCACTCTGGGGAGACCTCAAACCTCCAGTTCATGCAAGACAGCCCAAGAATTTACAGGAACTGGAGGATTTTTGCAGCAAGAATGGGCAGTTTTACCATCTGAGTAGATAAAGAGACTCATCCACAACGACCTCAAAAGACTTCAAGCTGTCATTGATGTTCAGGGGAGCAATACATAGTATTAAGAAATGGGGTATGTAAACTTTTGATCAGGAGCATTTGGGTAGTTTGTGTTGTAATTTTGATTTAAAAAGAGTAAACATAGCTGATAATAAATGGCATCAGCCAAACTTTAACCATGAGTGAAAAGGTTTTTTGTGTTATTGTTCATATTCTCTAAATAAAGGTTAAAAGATCATAACTTCTGTAAGGGTATGTAAACTTATGAGCACAACTGTAAATTTTTCTTTTGAAGCTCTCTCTTGAAATACCCCGATCTACTGCCCAATGCCCAGTCTCCACTTCTAATGACCCATGAGTTACTGAAGACAGTAAAGGACTAAGCACTCACAGTCCACTGTGTACTTCCAGGCAGAACTGTCAAAGTGCTCTCTCATGCGAGCTATTACACACAGTCGATTAGGGGCTATACCCCAGATTAAATGAAGTGCTACCCTGTCAGTGCAATGTAAAAATGAATTATGCAGATGTATTCTAAATGAAGTGTTTCTCTTTGAGTGTGCTGTAAAGTTTGCATTGACCTGCTGTGAAAATGGTTGTGTATGTTTAACTGTAGGGGAGGGTTGTATAAGGGACATCGTAACTGATGACACTGAAGAGTGTAAACCAACATGCCGACCCAGATTAACCCCTGGTCCCAAGTTTCTGTACAAGTTGGTATCCTGCTGACTGTTCAGCTTCACCTTCAAAAGCCCTTAATCTGCTGCATCTGTAGCATAGAAAACAAAGCCCATTCCTTTAGCACACTTACTGTATAGTAGTAGTTAACAGGCAGTTGAATTCCATTAGTAGACATTATCGTAAAATTATCATATCTGACATAAATTTCATGCACACTGACATGATAGTTCAGCTTGGCTTTATGTTGTCTATAGTAATAAGCGAAAATGGGCGCTGGGGCGCTGCGGGAAGCTCTGGCCCACCCTGCCGGGAGGTTGGCCTGGGTGACCCTGTAAAAACACCTGAGGGACTCTCCATTCCCTATGGTTGGGTGGAAGTGTTGAGTCTTGGCCGGGTGGGGGGGCTGCTGCTTTGCGGTCACCTGGGGTCGACTCCTGGGTGTGGCGGAGCTCCACCGGGGCGGGATCACGGCCCTGGTCGACAAGAGATCTTAAATCTGGGCCTGTCCTGAACTGGCGTGGGTTGTGGGCGGGGCTGGGTCTTGCTGCATCCCCATATTACTATTGCACAAGAAATATTGGCTCATTTTGAATTTGATGGCAAAAAATATCACCAAGAAGACCCAGGACTGTTAGAATCCTATATCAGACAAGAATGGGACAACATTCCTCTCCCAAAAGTCCAACAAACATTTTTGAAATTGGGGTTGTATAATGCCCTCACTCCCTTTTGCTTTTCAGTTTGGGGAATCTGACACTACGGGTTATTCTTGCTGTAGTGAAGTTTGATAGATGACCCTCAGTAGTGTTGCTTGCTGAGAAATCGTATCAATGATTTATACATGAAGATGAAAAACAGAAGTGGGTCGGGTTTTGCCAAGGGATGGATTTAAGGCCATGCTTCCAGCGTAGTGGTGAGTTTTCACAGTTTGATAACTGATTGCCATAAATACCACCAAAGTTTTTTGCCAGATTCTCTTTTTTGATTGTGGACCAAATGTGGATAAATCTTAACGAGATATTGTGTCTGTGGTGTTGTCAGAGAGTAAACTTCATAGAGTCAGTTTCATACAAAAAATCATCTGAATCAAACATGTATCCACAAAATTCAACAACTGCCCATTTGGCTTCTATTCTACATGTATTTATAGTCAATAGAGTTTCACATTATCTCTTATCACTGAAAAGCACTGAAATTATGCTCACAGTTATTAGATATATAACACAAATAGATGTAGAGACATGAAATCACTGCATTTTTTTAAGTGATCTGACAAAATAAATAAAAGTGCTGGTAATGTCTTTCTGACGACCTTGAGGGTAAATATCACCTCCCCCCATGACTATAAATAGTATATTTTGTCTATAAAATTGTTATGATAAGTATATCTCTGCATAACATTGTATCCTTATTATCATTAAAGAAAAAAAAAGAAAAAAGAAACAAATATACATCAACTTAAAACAAAGAGTAACTTTATTAACATTGTTTTTTAGTCTGTAACAGAAAAGATTTAAAGTGCATGTAGTACTGCAACTCCTTAAACTACTACTACATTCAAAGTGCATCAATTTGCCTGAAATAAAAAATTATTCAAATATTCAATTAATATCTCCTGCTCTGTGATGTGTGTGTGTGTGTGCACATGCTCGGTGCAAAAAAACTGCCACCTACTGTAGTGGATGTGCAATTACAGCCAAAAAAGCATGTTCCCCAGGGTCACACATGCAGCTTTACAGCAAGAAGGTCCTGGGTTCTATCCCTCAGCCTTTCTGTTTGGAGTTTGCAAGCTTGCGTGTACTTTCCTCCAGGTGTGTGTTGCCCTGTGATGGGTTGGCATTACTGTCCAGGAGGAACCCAGCCTTGTGCTCATAGTCAGCTGGGATCAGCTACAGCTTCCCCATGACCCAAAATGGAAAAGCAGTTTGGAAAATGAATTAATGAATGTTTTTGGCAGTGGTTTCAAAAGATCTCTGCATCATCATGCATCAAATTCAGTTGAGAGTACAGGCCAACCACAATAGCCTGCTTCTGCTATTGAAGCAGGCTATTCCGCTCACATTCTGTACAAAACGATCCACGGTTTCAGAAAACAGAAAATAATATTTTTGCCTACATGCCAGTGTGAGTGGGTCTAGCAATTGGACTGGGTGGGCAAAGCACCTTCACTCTCTTAAGGGTTTTCTCAACTTGCAGTATGTAAAGAATAACAGCAGAAAAACTATAAAGAAAATGGAAAGAAAACCCCTTTTACTGCCATGTGAAAAATCTCACATGCTGATATGGAAATAAAATCTCACAGAAATGCAAAAAGATGAACAATTACTGACCTGAGTCTTTTTCAAATAAACTCTTCTGTGATCATACTGTTAATGGGTTTAAAGTCCAACAAATCCTGACAGCGCTAAAAAGTACAATTAAGTTTGCATGAGTCAGTTGATTAATACATTCTGGCTGGTAAGTCTTAGCCTCTGGTCTGTAATCAAAACAGCAATGAGATACTTAATTCAATTTTCTGAGCTCATTTGAATGGAAAACGAGGGCAGCGCCTACTAAAATTAGCTGTGGAATAAGGGGCTTTCATTTGGAGGATGCTGTCACCAGTGGTGCCAAATAGCCAAGCCAGAAACGTCAGCGCTCAATGCTCCTTTTCATCTTCTCAAGGATGTGTGTGTGTGTGTGTGTGTGTGTGTCTGTTTGTGTTTGCATGTAAGCTGTCTTTTTGTAAAGAGAATAAACCTTAGTCTGCCATCAGTTTCCAGCACAGCTACATGCTTGGTTTTAAATCGTCAATAATAAGAGCAGTAAAAACATGCTGTTGCATTGTGATACATCAATCTAACATTAGTGATTCAGCTGCATTGACTTTTAGGCTTGTTTATTATATAACCTGATTTTTTATTTATTATTTTATAATGTGATAATCTGTAAATTATGTTATAATAATTTTACTAAATAAAAAGTTATTAATGGAAAAAACGGTCCAACCTAGAAAGCAGACAGGGGGTTATTTTGTGCAAACTTCCACAAATGGGTTTTTGCAAGATGGGAAATCTGAGTTTGATTAGCAACACCTAAGTGAAGCAAGAGAACTTCACTTAGGGCTAATTCTTAAATCCGTAACAAAAAATACAGACAATGTAACTACAACTACAATATTTCATATCATTCAACATTACTCACAATTTTGTAGCTACTCCTGTTATATGTCTCTTTACTGTGCTAGTTAGCTAAAGAATTAGCAGGCTAAGCTAAAAACAAAAAGAGGTGTAATGCACCCTGGTTTGCATTAAAAACCCAAAGCTAAAGTCAAAGTGAGCTTTATTGTCAGCTATATACACAGTATACAGGGAGACATATTGTGAAGCTCAGAATCCATGGTGTACAACATATGGTGCAAGAAAGTACAGTTTTAAATTACCATTACACAAAAACAAAACAAATAAGTACAATTGAATTGCCAAAAACACAAGATAAGACAAACCAAACAAACCAATTATTCACAAAATGTATGTAATAGTTTGCTCTACAAGGTTTGTTTGACAAACTGATTGACTCCTGATGTAAGTCAGTGAAAGAATTTTTAAAAAATGATTTGATTGGAGAAATTTTTGAGTCAATGCCACACAGTGGCCTATTGCTAAGGCTGCCAAAGGTGGCACGGTGGCGCAGTGTTTAGCGCTGTCGCCTCACAGCAAAAAGGTCCTGGGTTCTGTGTTTTTCTGTGTGGAGTTTGCAAGCTCTCCCCGTGTTTGTGTTGGTTTCCTCTGGCCGTTCTGGTTTGTCCAAAGGCTGGTTGATAGGCTACTCTAAACTGGCCATGAGTGTGTGGTAGTCTCTGTGTGGCCCTGCAATGGGTTGCCCTCCTGTATACTATATACCCTGTCTTAGCCTGGCATCAGCTCCAGCTTCCCTGGATAAATAAAATGATACATTTATTCATTCATTTTCTGTTACCTTCTACTGACCCAGTGGCCTAATGGATAAGGCATCAGCCTCCGGAGCTGGGGATTGTGGGTTTGAGTCCCATCTGGGTCGCTCAGCTCTATTAGATACAGTCAGTACATTTTGGGCAGTGGTAGCACAGCTGTTAGGAACTTGCTCTAGTGTTCAGTGGTTCAGGTTGTAATCCTGGTCCAGGTACCACACCTGGGCACTGTTGATAGCTGCTTGCTGCTTCACGTGTGAAGGTTCATAAATTATAAATATGCCCAAAATCCCAGGTAGTTATTATATCAAATAATCATTGAAACAGAAGACAAAAGATATTATAAATAATAATGAAAAATGATATAACCAGTCCAGTAGAGGAGGACTGTGATGTAATCTGCTTTTATTTAGTTTTCAAGCCGATCATGATCAATCCTATCAGTCCTACCTCATACTGAACGTAGACAGTGCACATCAGCACAAAATGAAACTGGACTTGGTGATATTTCCCAAAAACAATAACACAATATGTTTAAACTACTAACGATAATGATACTCATTATGATGTATGATCTTAAAGGAACCATACAGTGAGAAATCCTATTTACACACTTTCCCTTTATTTAAATATCAGTTCACCAATATGCTCTGTGTCTGAAACGTACTTATTTTGGGTTTAGATCTACAGGGCTAATGCAGCCAACAGGAAATGAGAGAGTATATAACCCACTCATTACCAGTCATCACACCGTTGTCTCAAACTGCTTATGTGGTTTCTGATGCTGTATGATATGTCACGATGCCAGAAATTGTATTATCAAGTCTTTTTGACACTAATATCCATCTTGGGACGTTGAGATATTGAGCAAAGGTGTGATGGTTAGTCAATCAGTTTGCACAATGTTAATCCACAGCCTTCAGCTTCCACCACTCATTGCATTAGCCACATCAGCCTTGTAGCTCCAGTACCGTGTTTGTGCTGGTTTCCTCTGGCCGTTCTGGTTTGTCCAAAGGCTGGTTGATAGGCTACTCTGAACTGGCCATGAGTGTGTGGTAGTCTCTGTGTTGCCCTGCAATGGGTTGCTACTATGTATAGGAAAGTGGTACCTTGTTTAAAATGATAGATTTTCTGTTATCTTCTACTGACCCAGTGGCCTAATGGATAAGGCATCAGCCTCCGGAGCTGGGGATTTTGGGTTCGAGTCCCATCTGGGTCGCTCAGCTCTATTAGATACAGTCAGTACATTTTGAGCAGTGGTAGCACAGCTGTTAGGAACTTGCTCTAGTGTTCAGTGGTTCAGGTTGTAATCCTGGTCCAGGTACCACACCTGGGCACTGTTGATAGCTGCTTGCTGCTTCACGTGTGAAGGGTTAAATGCAGAGGTATGTATTTAAACGACACTGAAGCAGAAGATGACTTCCTGACACACTGAATCAAAATCTTTGTGAGCTTTTTAACCCTTTGACCCTCTTACCACAATGAGTCATATCTGGCCTTATTTTCATGTTTTTATTAACTACCCCATAAATAATCCATGGGGGAACGGTATGTGCTAGTGCTATGCATTATACATTCAGCAATTATCTTTCTTTTCCAGCCAAAGAAGAACTCAAGGACTTTCTACTCCACCTCCAGCAGATATGAATAGAGAGTGAAGCAGTATGAATGCCTTAGGTCTGATTTGAGGTGAAAGTACCCAACTCGCTTGCAGTCTTAAACACACAGGACAGTCTCCAGGCAACAGCCATTGTCTCTGATCCTCTAGCTGTTACTACACCATGCAGCATATTGCTCAGCTAACATGTGTAGTACACTTAGCATGCAGCATAGCGAGCCACAACTACAAACAGATGTCAAGTTTGTATCCATTTTTTCAGTTTGATTTTACTTTTTTGACATTTATAAGGTGCCTTGTGTCACGTCATGATGACTCGACCAATAGGAATGGTTCAAAATTATTCACAATAAAGTCTTATTACATTAACGTTAACGTAAAGGTCAAAGGAAAACCATCGAATTATGAATGTCCTCCTTTTGTATGCTAAACATTTTGCAGATACAAGGTGTCATTATAGAAAAAGTATATATGCCATTATGATAATTAAGGATGATATCTGAAACATATCACTGCCTGAAGAACTAATATTAGCATCAGATTTGTGTAGATTTGATGGCTTTATCAACTTGATATTTAATTTTACATTTTAGAAATTCTGGAAGAGCATAAAGACACATACCCGTCTTATGTTTTATGACTTACATAAAAAAATATGAATATACCACTTCGCTGCTACAAAATACTAAAAAGAAATCATAAATAGGCCCAAAATTAACCAGGTGGTTATTATATCAATTCACTCATTGCAAACCTTAAACAGATTACCAGCAATTGGGCTAAAGAGTATTTACTCTTTACCACAACAAACAATGAACTACTTCTCAATTTACAACAAGAGAACTTTAACTCATTACTATCTGAAACCGCTAGTAGAACAATATGAAATGACACAGTGCTATGGGGCCCAGTCGCCACAAGCCCCTTTCCATTCAGAGCCCTAGTGCTATACACCCACTGTAGTTACACCACTACTTTAATAGGTACCTGTATAAGTGTGAGCTGTACGTATAGCTGTAAATATTTGAATGAATAATGCTGTTCTTAGTCCTATCTCAATGACCACCAATCTGGCCAATTTTCCAATTCCTAACACACATCCCAAGTATAGTAGGTGCTAGCAGCTCCTGATAAACTGATGAATTGTTTCTTTATAGCAGAAGTAGAATATAAATGTGCCCTAACCTGCAGAAATGGATTCTGGTAATCTTCACAAAAGGATCTGGGATGACAAATGTATTGTAATGAATGGAGGAGAATTATTGTTATTTTAGCCCTACTACAATATTCCATATTATGACATGCAAAATTCAAGGCAATCTGAATTGCATATCTCAGAAATTATATCATTGTATCTACCAGCTCTTATCGACTGTAGCGAATGTGCTATTGAAGTATAACAGTCCTAGAATTCAGCGGCGTTTGTGACTGACGTAGATAACGATTCTGACAAGCGCCCTTGGGCGAGCGGCAAGAAAGAACAACAAAGAAAAAGACGCCGTATATGGAGGGAGAGGAATTCTTCTAGGCCATTTTCCAGCACTTTCAGTTGCGCTGCCTTGGAGTGATGCAGCTCCGCACAGAATAGATATAGGTTGGGTGGGGGGTTGGGTGGGGGTACTGGGGTGGCTGGTTCTCAGACAGAGGCAAAGTGCTTAGTATGGACTTTCCTTTGAGGCTGCAGTAGCTGTTGCTCCGATTTATGTAAGGTTCAGTATGCACAGCATGTACAGACTTGGATGCAGGCTTGGTTCTATAGACACTTAAATGGATGAGATTCACATTAAATGCATTTTTGCATAGTTGATCCTATTTTCCTACCATAATGGGTCACATTTATAAAACAAATCTAATTCTAATGCCCCAACAACATGCCTGTACACAAGCCTTCGTTTGACCTGGGTCAAATTTGACCCAGAACCCAAACGCAGCCTGTCCAAACCAACCCTGGCTTGAACCACATCATCAGCTCAAAAAAATGAACAAAGTCTTAAAATGAACAAAGTTTGGCCAATTTTACCTGATGTACAAAAAGCCTTAAAGGAAAGCATTATGTCATTATATCACAAATCAACAGAATAATAAGCCAAACACAATAATGCTATGTAAATCATATTACATGGCTGAAGAAATTAAACTAAAAAACTAAATTTGTTCTTCTCCTTCTCCATCAATTTTCTCAGGAGTCTGAGCCCCATGGACGTCACTGCTAAATTCCCTCAACAACATTCCATTAAAATTCATTCTCTGAGGCGACGATCCTGAACAACACTACATTTAAATACATGCAATTGGACGAATCAGTTTTCCCTGTTTGGTCACTGTGATGGACAGGTAACTGTTAACAGACCTTCTCAGTGGGACTGGTTTTATAAGGTAAGGTCATTTTGGGAAAGAACCTGAAGATTCCACAAAAATGCCACTTTTAATCTTACCGTTCTGTTTGGATAGATTTTCGCAAAATCCAAAGGTTCTTTGAAGTCAATTGATTAGGCATGAAAAATGTTTTTTAGAGATTTATTATAGAAATGCAGAAAATAATAAAAGAATATAGAAAAGGGAAGAAAATAGTAAATGCAGCTGTTTCCTTCTCCGCTCGGAGATCACTCCAACTAACTCTGAACTCATTCTAAGTCTACGTGTCAGTGCCAAGGAGCACACGTTATCTCCATGTTTTGGAGACTGAAAACCTCTGAAGGTCAGTTGCACAGAGACGGAATATCAGTGAACTTAGAAATGGAAATCACAGTCTATACTGATCATATATTAGGAAATATATATTAAAGAAAATAAAAGCCCCCTCACTTCCCTAGATTTAATCCATGCATCTGAATACTAGACCCAGGTGTGTTAGGAAATCTACAGGGAAGTTTCTGGAAGATGGATGCTTGTAGGAGTTTGGCTACTATCTCTGGCCAAGGAGTAAATCTTCATAGCATATTTTAATGATTTCCCTGCTCCGACACAAATACACAATTAAATATAAAGGTTCCTTAACAGCTCTTGGCTTGGTTGTCCAGTTCTAGGCAATACCTGCAATAGTTATAGAATCCTTACATTATTTAGAAGGATCTTCACACTTATACCACTTGTTTATGAAAATGGATCATAAAAGAGCCATCTACTAAAAATGCTTTCACTGGATCCAATGGTTTTTCATGGCATCCCTCCAAAGAGCGTAAACTGCTAATTAACAAGCGCTGAGAGCCACTGTTCTAGAGGTTTCATTACACGAGGTGTGGTGTGATGGTGAGGGTACTCACAGTGGCGTTCTCCGTGAGCCTAGTCAGTAGAGGCCGCTCATCGCTCATGGTCCTGGCGGGGTGTGCGCTTCCTGCACAGAGAGAAGCACAGATATGACAGGCAATCAGATAGACGGCTATTTTTCATTCATCAAACCACCCCTCCACCCGCTTCGCTGACTCGGCTAATCTGCAGCCCAGCCATTTGGCTCAGGTCTTTGCTTCTTCCTCTCCTCTGCTCTCTGGCTGCTGGCTTTGTCTCACTAACAGGAACGCCAAGCTATAGGAGTGGCGCTCTTTGGTCAATGTGTTTCAATGGTCAAAGACCTTGGAGCTTCTTTCTTTGAAATACTGTGCAGAATAAGCAGAGATACAAAGCAAAGAGAGAGGATTGGTTAGCAAAAATGAAAAGGAGAGGCAGAACATGGCTTGAGAACTTCCTGCTTGTCCTTGAGGTAGTGGTGGCTTTATAATCACCTTATAACAGCTCAGTGGATTCATATTTTACATGGATTAGATGTAAGTATTGCTTTCTAACCCTAACAAGGTGAACACTAGGGATGGGTGATACCACTAACTGCTCAGAAACCAAGTCATACATAAAGTAGTATCTAAAACTAATACTAAAACCATTATTCTGCTACTTAAACCCATTGCTCAGTGAAATAATGCCATATCAAGTGCCAGCATTTGCTGAAAGACGTGGTGGCAGGGAAAGTAGTTCCTATTTTATATTTTTAGTTCAATTAAAATCAGTATTTTTTTACCCAATCACCAATACAGACACTTCTTGTCATCAGTTTAACAATGCTAATACATACAAATGGTTCATTGAAGAAAGTGACATGGGCGGCCTATGTGGTACGATACGCTGGGACTCTGGGATCCATCACCTGGTCACTCTCAAAAGCGGTTGTGTTACAGCGTGCATCGTTTTCTGTGTTTTTGATGTTTCAGGCCATATCTACAAACACATCTCCATTGTAAGTTAGGAATCACTTGTATCCAGATTCCTGCTTAAAGAAAACACTAAGTCTCAGTCTTTTCATGTGATTTAAAAAGAAATGCCAGGTCTGGAAGTTTCCATACTAGAGCTCTGCAAACATGTTGGATGTGGTTTCATGTCCAAGTTCTTGAAGTGACTTGTGTTATGAGTGCACTTTTTTTACATCCATGGCCATCATCCACTGTTGGAATTTGCCACTCCGTTTTCACAGAGCAGCAGTGGCGCCTCTCACAATGCTGCGAGTAGACCCAGAGCTTCACCTGATACAGCTGGCAGAGGCTTAGGAGGTGTGAGATGAAACAGCCAGTGGGTGGAGTCCATATATGAATGCTAGCTGAGTGTGTGTGTTACTGTCTTTTCACATTGAAGGGAGCCTTAGTACAACTTTATTAGGCCCCTCCCCTAAGTAGAACTGCCTTTAATTATGCGGCCTGCCTTTAATTATTGACAACAAGCTGGACTGGTCTAAGAACTCTCTGGTCACATACAAGAGGGGTCAAAGTAGGATGTACTTCCTACATAGTGTATATGTTCAGTCTGTAGTGGCCAGTTAGTGATTAGTGATTTCCAATCATTGTGAACACACCACAACGAAATTTGTCCTCTGCCTTTAACCCATCACACGTGCACAGTGAAGAGGTGGGTTGCTCAAGGGTTACCTCAGTGGTGCCTGGGACTTGAACCTGCAACTTTTGGATCTCAGGGGCAAAGTCCTAACCACTAGGCCACCACTGCCCCAAAGGGCCACACATGGTGGTAGCATGAAGGTGGCAGATAAGAAAAGACTTAACAAACTAATCAGGAAAGCTGGCTCTGTTGTGGGTGAGGAACTAGACAACATTGAAACTGTGGCTGAAAGGAGATCATTGTCCATCATGGAGAACGTAGATCACCCACTCCACAGAGTGGTGAATGAACTACAGAGTACTTTCAGTTCCAGACTCACCAGCTTAAAATGCTCCACAGAACGCAAAGGGAAATCCTTCCTTCCCACTGCCGTCAGACTCTATAACTCCTCCCTCAGTCACACACCCACACCCACACCTACACCCACACAATACTCTGGAAAATAACCTGATGCTCCTCGCAATATTTTACTATCTGAGGTCAAACTAGGATTTTGTGCATATACTATGTGCAATACAGTGCAATGTCAATATCAGTGCTAAAACATTACATTACTACAATGTGCAATATCAGTTGTTTAGTCTATAGTTTTATGTGCCAATTTTTCTTCATATGCAATATCCCTCACATGCAATATTCTCCATGTGCATTATTCTTTGTGGACAACACTACTTTTTCTTCATTACATAACTGAAACTTAACTGAGTAGTACTAAGTCTTCTATTAGATTTTATTTTACTAGACAATTTATTTTCTATTTTATTGTTCTGTGTCTCTGTGTCCTTGTGTGCTGTGGCAGTCATCACAAACAATTTCCCCCCGGGATCAATAAAGTTTTCTGATTCTGATTTCTGATTAACTGTAGCAAAAAGAAAACTATATCTAGACCAATCAAATGATCCATTTTAACAAGGTCATTGCTAGAGCAAATTCAGTATATGCAGGACTGCAGGTGTCGTCAGGAATAGTAATTTAATGCTCAGAAATGTCTGTGAAGAAAACAAGAGAAAAACTTTACTTCTCACATTTGTTTGGCTGACCTGTCTTGTCCCTTATTCAAAAAGCAGCGCAGGCTGGAACACTAACATCAGCGTGAATGGGCGGAGCTAAACCACGGTGTCCTAAATAAGTGGACTAGAGAATGAGCGGAACGTTCTGGAACTTTAACCGCATAGCAAACTACATAGTATAACTCTATTCAAAAATCAGTTTTCTATCATAAGGCCCCTTAACACAAGTACCAGCTTTCAAATGACTGTTACTACAAGAGTGTACAGATTTTCAGATTTAGGTATAGGCTTTACAAGCTTTAGCTATAGGCATTTTCTAAAGATAAAACAGAGAGAGAGAGAGAGAGAGAGAGAGTATGTAAGCGGCAGAATGTGGTGCATTCTGGGAGAAATAACAGATTCTCCACATCTCTCATTAGTACTGTGTGTGTGTGTGTGTGTGTGTGTGTTGTTCTTGCTCTGGAGTCATGTGCTATGCACTGATGCATTGAACCATGACCCTGCTGTGAGCAGCAGCATCTGTGATGGCACGCAGCATGCGACTTAACACACACACACACACACACACACACACACACACACACACACACACACACACACACACACACACACTACTACTAACATCAGTAACTATGAAATCATCCTAATAAGACATAATTATATGATATGCATCAGTGAGTCAATAGCCATGCTTGTGCCCAAATCCTGACTGCTGATTGGCTGTCTAAATTAACCATTGCATTGAAACTCCCAAAGCTGACCAGGCTGGCTGCTTACTATAGCAGCTTCATATCACTCTTCTTCTACTACTAACCACTTGCTCACTTAAGTTTTAAAGACGATTAGCATTGTGCTGAGTTGGTGATGAATCTAGGGTCTCAAACCATGTCTGGCCCTGTAAGCAGTTTTCTCATTCTCCAAAACCGTCACAGGCAGGGCCTCAAGGTCTGTCCTATCTTAGGCGTTGCAGATCGTCATGTCGTCTGCCACCAAGGACAAAACAACAGTCATTCTCTGATTTACCTCAGATTCAACCAAACTCTCAACACACAACTGTTCCGTGCTAACTCAGCATCTAATCCAGATACACACAATCCATCTACATATTGTTTTCCAAATTACAATTTCCTACTTACTGTTCATGCTACTTGCTACACATATCCAGTTTAATGTATAGGAAATTTGTCTTGTTTTTATTGATGAGGAGAAATGTCCTGTACTTCGTTTAAGTACTCTTGATAATCCTGTAATAATAATTATAGCTAATGTTGTAAAATCTTCCGTCTGTATCTAATGTACTATACTTATCTGAAGCACTTAATGACAATGCAGAATGTCCTGGACTCTTTTAGCTTCACATGATAGTAATGCTGTTCAATGCTGTAGCACTTGCTGTGTGTAATAGACCCAATGAAAACATGGAATGTGTTATTCTCTTTCTAGTCTCTCAGATAGTAATGTTGTAGCACTATCCATCCTTGGAGAGCAAAGAGGACTCCTGTTTTGTAGTTTCAATCACAGATGGCTGTGGCATCACAGGGGACGGAACTTGCGGTCTCTCAGTGATGACTGTTGCTCCCCCCAGTAGTTTTCCTGGCCAACAGCTTAAATTTGTCGATTTTCCATTCTGATTATTAAACTACCACATCATCAACAGCACCGGAGAGCAGTGTAGCAGGACAGGACTTTGCTCAAGGGTACGTTAGTGGTGCCTGGACATGAACCTCTAACCTTGTAACTTCCAGCCCCACAAGAGCAAGGTCATAACCACTATGCCACCGCTGCCCATTCACAGCACACTCGGAAGAAAAACGTGTGTAGGTCTCGGCAAATGTCATTTAAATGCTAATCAGGGAGGAAAGTACATTTCACATAAGAGCAGTTTACATACACTCCCAGGTTTCTGATGCTTGGAAGTGATTAATGGGTTTAATGATAAATTGAGCTTTACATTTTTTACCAAATTCTACAGGGTTTTCTCACCCTAGTTTTGCACACTGCAGTGTTTATAAAGCTTATTTTATTCAGATTATCACACACACACACACACACACACACACACATACACAAAGCAAATTTCAATGCTAAATAAACACTTCACGGCTCACCTGTGCTGATTACACTCATCTTTCATTTTCTCAACTCTAACAAAAACACACACTCCCTCTCTATCTCTCTCTCTCTCTCTCTCTCTCTCTCTCTCTCTCTCTCTCAGTGTCTGTCTCCACCATCCTTTCTGTTTTGTCTCTTTCCTTCTATTATCTCCATTTTCTCTCTCTCATTTCCTTGCCATCTCCCCCCCTCTCTCCTCTCTCTCTCTCTCTCTCTCTCTCTCTTCCTTCTACAGAGATGCTAAGCGATCTGCACTCATCTGAAGTCTCTAATGATAACACTGTCGTTAGCTTGGCTAAACCCTTCATTGAGGAACGGCTAAAAGAAGCCACTGCGTTTTCTTGGCTGTAACTCTTCAAGGACACTGTTAGATTTGGAGCTACTGTTTCTGCTGCAGGGGCAGTGGTGGGCGTACATGTCTCTGCATTCATTGAAAAGAGCCATATTGCAGAAAAAGTATGCAAACAAAAAAGTGAAAGAGAAACGTCAAAATGTATCACGATACTTTTATATCAAAGTATGAGTAGAAATACGTTTTTCACACCACAGTATAATAGTTTCGACAATGCTTTTTGATATCTTGCTTTGCTGCGAAAATCTTACTGTGGCTACAATTTATCATGATACCGATAAATATCATCTTATTGCTCAGAACTGCAACACTCCACAAGACCTGTGTGGCTGCTCTGACTCAGACTCGACATTTCAATAGGTGATCATTATGCTTGTCCATTTTCCTGCTTCCAACACATTAACTTCAAGAACTGACTGCTCACTTGTTACGTAATATATTTCACCTCTGAGAGGCGCCAGTGTACCAGCATCATTTACATATATTAGTTGTAAAAACACAATAAAGTCCTCAAGTGAATATTTGTAGGAGAGTGCTGCTCTGTCCAACATTCACATCTCTTCATCTAACATCAGTGTCCTGCAAGATGACCGGCCAAGCAATGCTAAGCCCCCGGTCATTAAAACATCACAGATTAGCGCTGTGGCTGAGAGCGTAGGCTGCAGTTATCCTCTTTTTTGGCCTTTGACCATGCTACATAACACACATGATTCGTCAGACCCCAGCACATCTTTCTTGCCTCCCAGTGGGCTGTGACTGGGCTTCAGTATCAATGGAGTGTTATGTAATACACCCAGCTTCTCTTACAGCTCGCGTAGTGAGAAAGCTTTTAAACTGCAGGTTGACAGCAAGCGTTTCTTCAGCTGTGGCTAAAGTCCATACACAGATTATGGTGAACCATTTGGTCGATGGTCGTTAATGCAGCGTGATATTTCCAGTATGGGTACAGTGCGTGCGATATGCCAATGCATATTTGGCCTTCACATGCCATAGAAAAAAAATCTTCTTTTTCTAAGACTTCCTTGGGAACAGCTTGAGTCACAGAGCAGCTATGCAGCTGATTATCTTCCTTCTCTAAAGCTGCATGATATGGAGAACACTGTGGTTATGCTCCTGCATTTTACACTTGCTTTAGACTTTGTCATATATTAAAACTGCATGCGCCAATCAAGAAAGTGAGTATTGAAAGTGAGAATTTTAGCCCAATGCATTTTTTCTTTTTTAAATGATTTAAAAATGCTAGCAGCCCTACACAATATTTTCGGGAAAATGCACCAATGGACCCAAAAGAAGCGTAATGAGATATTTAAAAAATAAGTAATTAAAAGGCACACTTATTTTCCTCCATTTTCTTTAAATTTGCTTTTTAGAAATACTAGTTTTTTTAATAGTGACAGTTTACAAAACTATCATCAACAAATAAAACATATTTTTTTTCTACAAATGAAGTCTTTATATTAATTACAAAAATTCTAACACATTTAAATTTTGCAGAACATCAACATGTTCTGCTCTTTGAGCATATAATAAATACAACAAATATTAGTTTAGTTTGAGCAATTATCAGCCATTATTGATATGATTCCGATGTTATTCTCAGCTGTGACATAAACAATGGTTACTAGCTGCTATGAGACAATAAGTTACTTTTTTTGAAGCACAGTAAAACTATTTCTGACCAAAAAACATTTTATATTTATATTTCATATATTAAAAGAGTAATTATGGCAGAAGGCTTAACTCTTTAATCATCACAGGCTGCAAACTAAACCTCGCTGTTCTCAAGTCTTGAACAATAATAATTCAGTTATTTTGCATGTGTTCCATTTTGTTAATGAATGAGTCTAAAACGCATCTGTGATGCATAAACTCCAAATAAACACATGCAAAATGTAAACCAGAACAAAATGAAAGGGAATCTGTACAGTTATGGGATTTATTGATGACCTGATGAAATTTACAGGAAAAAACAGTGTTGGTACGCCCACTTAAAGCTTGTCCAGTTTAATCTTCCTCTATAGTAAAATGTTATGATAGCGGCCAATGACATTCCTCAAAGAATACTTGCTAACTTTGAGCGTAGACCAATAATGGGTGAGCTTTCAGGACCCGTTAGAAGAGGATAATGTGATGATTTATAGCCAATCGTTAAGACCATCCAGCAATTCACAGCGATTGTGACTTATGTCCTCCTACAATTTTTTCCTAATTTAACATAAATCTTGGATCCATGTTGTATTTACAAACCAACAGAATGACAGAGCATTTATTCATTGGTTGTTCTGACTGCAGATCTATTGACTTTTAATACCTAAAATAAAATTCAGGTGTTATGAAATATGATACAGCCTTTTGTGACAGTATGACTGATTTTTAGGGGGAATATCACCCACCCCTACGACACACCATTCATTCCTTACTAAAAGCCAAGCACCAAATGTTAACTGCACATTAATGACGTATTCCATTTCAACTGGGAGGCCAGAATTTTCCAGTCCAAATAATCACTGATATTCCAGCTTCTGATGTATTTGGAACACAGCATAAACCACAGTGTTTCTTCCCAAATGACATCACAGGAGTACCCATGATGCTCTGATTTAAGGTGGGGCCCCTGCTGTGTGAAAGAATATTGGGCCTTATTACGTAGTCCCTCACTATTCTATTTCGCGTCCTTGGCTGTTCAATTATTTTTATTTGGAACATATCTATTTTTATCATGTTGATAGTATAAGAAAATGCGTACGCTAGACTAGTGTAATCTACCGAAAATATAAGTACAGTACAGGTATAGACTAGACTAGTGTAATACATACATACAGTACCGAAAATATAAGTACAGTACAGGTATAGACTAGACTAGTGTAATACATACATACAGTACTGAAAATATAAGTACAGTA
>JBBIGC010000041.1:30620398-30631237 GCA_037576955.1 Lepidarchus adonis | reverse complement strand
TATGTGTGTGTGTGTGTGTGTGTGTGTGTGTGTGTGTGTATGTATATATATATATATATACGTGTGTGTGTGTGTGTGTGTGTGTGTGCGCATGTACGTGCACAGTGGTTGTCAGTTAACAGATGTGGTTTGGGTGCGCAGGTGAAGCGCAGAGGAGACGCTCCTCAGCAGTAGATATTTATAACCTGGAAATCCTGCCTCGAACTGTGAGAGTTGCGTGCACAGTGTGCGTGTGTCTGTGTGAAAGAGACTGTGCAGGTCTGTTTTGAAACCACTTGTGCATACCTGTGTCTGTGAGAAAAGATTTCTTCCTGTTTTTCCCCTTTTTATTATGTGTGTGTGTGTGTGTGCGTGCATGCGGGGGTGGGGAGTTCAGGAAGCTGTGCCTTTTTTGTCAGAATGTGGCCGGGTTGTTTGCTCTGCTGTACCTTGGGATTGCGTTTTGAAAGCGGGAGCGGGTGAGGGAGTGAGATGTATGCCGGCAGAATGAGGTTTAGACTTCATCAGCAGTCAGTAAGCAGAAGAAGAAGAATAACTGTACATATATACATTAAAAGCCTTCGTCCTGTGCTATAGGCTTTCTGGAAGACCTAGATACATCACTGTGAAGCCAATCAGTGTAGCAGATATATCTATATATCTATCATATTATTATGTAAAAGTTTATTTTATTTTATTTTTTACAAGTTTTTAACAGGTTCTGAACTTCATGGTCCAAATTGCAGGGATTACTCTAATAGTTAGTGACGGGTATACACACATACATAGCAAACGATTATTAAATGTATATAATATTAGTGCTTGCATTATATTATCCTTTATTTCATAGGTATTTTATATTTCTGGAAATATTAAGCTACTGCTTTCCTGATGGAATGAAAAGACGAGTAAAGTAATCTTCAGACTTCTTACATGGGACTGCTTGTTTTACTGAGAAGGCTTTAGTATTTTTTAAAGCCACACACAAACACACATTCAACTGTCCCATCCACCTCTATGAGCTTTCTGTGACAGAATGGGGCTTTTTTGGAAGCATGATTTTTATTGGGCCTACCCTCTCTCTCTCCTTAGGCATAAACCACTCTGTGTGTATGTGCATGTAAACGTATTGATCACCATATGGAAGAACAGACTTGACAGAAGAGATTATTTTTTTAATATGCCACTGCAGTGCTCTGAGTAGAGGGCAAGATCTTTTTAATAACTGTATCAGTAACAAAGACACACACACACATACAAGCCTCAAAAAACACTGAATAGATTATTTGCTAATCACGCCCTGCTTATCTCATAGACTTGGTATTTTTAGAGTTGAAAGCATCAGTGCTGTATGGTCAAGAAATGTTAGGCCATTGCTACATTGTTCTTAGCTATTTCAAGAAGATTTCAGGGCTATGAATGGAGTGGTTACAATATTCCTTTGCCAGCCTCATGCTATCAAAAGTTACTAAATGAAAAGTACAGTGTTACTGTACTGTGGAAATGCATCTGATTTAAACTGTGTATTTTTTGGTCTAAACATCAATGTTGTTATGATGTCATAACACTGACCACTGATGGTGGTTGTTTTGGGGTTAGAACACCACTGGCATTGGATTTGTTTACCTAGATAGCTTCCTGCTCTAAATAGCACTGGTGTTGGGTTTGTCTTTAATGTTGAGACTGTTGGTCTAAGTCATGCCTCTGTTGGATTTTCTGGTCTGAATTTGTCTTGGCTGTATTCATTTTAGGTTAACTGGTCTGAACAGAGTTGGTTCTGGTACCTGTGTTTGGGTTTGCCTGTTGGTGGGTTTGGTCTGAATAATGCTAATATTAGGTTAATTGGTCTAAACATTACTGGTGTTGAGGTTGCTGGTAAGAATATTACCGGTGTTGGGTTTCTTGGTTAAAACATCTTTGGTCTTGGGTGGTCAGTGCCTCTCGTTGTTCTCATGGTGCAAATCCACCACAGCTGGTCTCTTGGCTGCCATCCTGTTTATTGCCTATTGTTACGTCTTCTCCCCAGCACCAGCAATGAGTAGACTTTATCTCATTCCCCTTTTCTCCTCTCTGTCTCTCAAGGGGTAATCTGCAGTCTTGGTCCACTATAATTGGAAATCATTGGGTCTTAATGGCACTGTGCAGGCAGGGAGAATTGAAGGCCATCTGTGTGGCCCTTAGGATCAATGGAGGGGCAGCCACAAATAGGCTCTGTTTTCATTTGCCTTGGGTGAAACGTAGTAATAGAAACTATTCATCAGCTACAGATTGAAACAATTGTTTATTTTTTTTATGGGAAAAAGTGAGACCCATGATTTTGTGTTTTGACAAGTGATTTCAGGTCAAAACCCAAAGGGTTGGTAGCTGCATGTATGCATTAGTGCATTAAGGCTAATGGCTGGTAAAAGACCTGCATCATGCGGGGTTTACATGCTTTATATTTGTGTGAAATAACTAAGGGCTGTACCTTTTAGATATTGAGACCACTCAGTTTAATCTGTAAGGGAAAGTTCTCTCTTTCTCTCTGGGAATTTGTGATGAAAAAAAAAAAATATATATCACACACACACACACACACACACACACACACACACACCTAAAATCACGTTTATGTGTGTTATGTGCATGCACAGATATATAGAGTTTTTCTGTGCAGGTCAGGTTGCACTTTGTTGACCGCCTTGCATATTGCCGCAGTGTAAATAGACAGACTATTTGAGTCGTGATCACTTTCAGCTTTTATTCGCCACTCGCCTTTGTGCCTGAAGTGGTCAGCATCGTGACTGGGCTTTTCCACACAGAGGGAATGAGACTGAGCGAGAGAGAGAGAGGAATGGGGGAGGACTCTGAGAGATCTCTCTATTCTCTGCTCACCCCCAGGTCTACACACAGCTCTTTGAGCCTGGTGGTGGGATCCAGCCCCCACAATAATTACCCTGATTAAAGCTGGACCCGTCTGTGAGCTCATGCTTTGGAGGGCTTACAGCCTGCCGCCGCGCCCGGAGCTCACAACAGGCTCTGGTTAATGATTCCCTGCACACAGGGCTGACTCGCATCCGGACGCGGAGTTTTTTCTTTGCTGCTGGGGTCAAGCAATGTTCACAAGGCTAATCAAACTCTCTGTGCTGGTCACCAGACTCGCCTCTCGTGCCATAAAATGATTTTCATATGACACTACACTGTCAAGTCAAGTCAATTTTATTTATAGAGCTTTTTATTTTATTTACAAAGCAGCTTTACAGAGTTTGTGTGCGATTCTGTTCTACATAGATCAGCCACAACATTAAAACCACTAACAGGTGATGTTGATTATCTAGTTACATTGGCACTTTTCGAGGGATGGTACATATTAGGCAAGCAAGTAAACAATCAGTTTTGGAAGCAAGAATCTAATTTCAGACAAGGAGGCCTTATGGGTTGTTCTTGGAATGGAGTGTTTAGAACCTAGCAAAAGTGGTCCAAGGAAGGATGGTTGGTGAACTGGGAACAGGGTTCTGGGCACCCAAGGCTCTTAATGTGCATGAGGGACATGCAGAAGTCCAAGAGTGACTATTTTTTAAGTCCCAAACAATATGAGAGCTACTTCCTACTTCTTCAGCTGTTTGATGTACTTCTATCCATTTTTATAGATCAGAGGCTCTCTTATCTCTCCTTCTATGTGAGCGCATCAAACAAAGAGACTCCACTTCATCTGCTGAGTTCAGTCAGCGCTCCAAGCTCCACCTCATCTTGGTGGTATTTTGTCTCATCTTCCCCCTCTTCCCTTCCCCCTTCCTTTCTTTAAAAAGCAGCCGACAAGGGAGGGATGCCTGCAAATATTTTCAGAGCTTCAGGCTTTCTTAAAGTTACACCCCCCCACCCCATCGTACCCCCCCGACCTCTTCTCCCCACTGCTTTCACATGCACACGTGCACACAGACATATGCATACACCCACATGCAGTATTTTCCCTCGCCTTCATCTACTTCTATCATGTTGTGTGATCTGTGCAGCAGTCTTCCACTCTGTCTGCAAAGAGGCCTGCACTCTCCAAAATTCTCCTCCAGACTGAGCTGTCTGTTACAGATGACTGCACACCCTAACACACATGCCCAACAAACAAGATGGTGCTGTTCTGAAGCTAACAGTGCACCTGGCTCCTTGCAGCACCCCGATTAAATTTATTTTTATATGAAATGTTGCGTACTTGTAGCATATTAAATGGTAATTACATGTCACTGCTCAGTTCAGTCACTTGAGCTGTAAACAAAATCATAATTCATTGTGTTTAGATGTGCAATGGTTCACTGTAGGGAGATCTTGAACTTGATGGGGTTTGCCCCATAACTATGTACCACAAATAGCGGAAATAATTCTTAAAGCTATTATTAAACAGTGCATCAGTCAGCATATTCATAAGCATTTTTTCTAAAAACTTTCTGTGTAGGACGTTTAAAAAGCATTGAATGCTTCAGATGTCAGGTTCCTATCAACACCCATATAAACTGTTTTGAATTTGCATGTTTATCAGAAATGTGCATTTCTATCAAGAGATCGTAACGGACTGATCATGCAAACATTTTGAAAAACTGATGGTGTTCCCCTTTTTGACAGGTAGAGAAGAGTGCAGAATCTTAAGTCAAATCATTATTATCACTGTATTGCTTTTTCAACTATAACGGCTTTAAAAAAGTCTGGTTCAGAGCCGCCAACCAAAGAGCTGAGGGTGATGGAAACAAAGGAAAACCTTTGGAGACACAATGACTGGTCAGCACTGAAATAAAAAAGTCTGAAGTTAATACAGAATGTAAAGTAAATGTATTTAATTACGTAACTAATCATATACGTAGTGTTAAAACAGGACATTAAGGGGTTAAGGAACTATTTCTCTCACTCCTAAGTACAGTATAATTTCTTATTTTTATAGTTTGGTGGTGTTGAGCGCATCTAGGCAATGCTCAGTTTGACAAGACAGATGACATCAGTGGGTGGGAAAGGCTCAGAGAACCGACTGGTGAAAAGGTTACTGCAGATTTCCCATACATCTCTTGTGTCGCACTCCTCCTGCAACCATGACTGATGCCTAGGAGAAAGATGAGCCATCAGTCAAACTTAAATCTAACTTAAAGCAGCCTGCCCCCACACATACGCACACAGACGTATGCGCTCACACACCTACATGTGGGTAACCTTTACGCTTAGGGTTCCTGAATGTAGTACAAACTTTGCATTTGAGTGTGTGTAGATGCCGTGTGGTTGCTTCCACTGAAATGCCAGGAGTGTGCCGCTTTTGCGCCAATATGAAAACAAAAGTTAAATGTGTAATTTCCTCCTTCCCTTTCTTGTTTCATTCATGTGCCGACGACTTAACACAGCCCGCACCTTTCCATTCATGGCTGAATCCACAAAAAGGAGGGAAAAGTTTTACATAGCTATATGCAATAGGGTCAATATTTCACTACAAAAATAAGTACATTAGCATTGTTATGTATTTAATGTTTCAGATTGCAAAAATTAATCAAGTATCATTTTATCCAAAGCATGTGCATATTTTTATTAAATAGTTTATAGTCCTTTTCACTAATATACCAGAATTGATGATTTTAAGTATCACCATGAGCTCAGTCCCTCACAAATCTCTGATGCGTTTTATCAACAGTGAACACTTCATTCTACAAGCTGGCTTATTAACTCTCAGGCATGTGACCCATTTTGAAAGTCTTTGGAGCTGAAGTGTCTCTCTTCCCTACTGCAGTCTGCTCAGCCTGCCTCATTAGCTGAGCACACGCTCAGGGCGTTCTGGGTAGTGTTCTAGTGTTGCGTGCTGTGGTCGGGAGTGAAAGAGAAGGAGGCTTTTTTATGAGCGTCAGTGAGCCAGCGCTGACATCACTACAGTGGTTTGTGATTCATTCACTTCAAAGCTGGCTGGGCTTCCCTCTGTGGGCCACCATTCGAGCAGTCATCCTCTCCTCCAGGGGCTGAAGGCCTCCTCAGGCTGCCTGAAGTAGGAGTGCTGGAGAAGTTTGGCCTTTTGAGCAAGAGTTTTGACTTGATGAGGCAGACAAACATGCTGGGGTAGAAATGGTGCGGCATTAGCAGAGGAGGAGAACTGATGTAGATTGTGTGGGAGTGGGTGTTGAATCAAGTCACTGGTCCAAACAATATTATGGCAAATGTTTGTGTTGTCATCTACTAAGCCTTTGTCGTACCAAGCTAATTTAGGAACTGTTTTATTCTGTTAATACTAAATCTTCATCCTCAGACACCAAACAAAAGGTGGGGTGTGTTGCCTTGTCATGGCTGATTCAGTTAAGTGTTCCAAAATTGGCCTTTGTTCACAGTATTAAGCAAATATGTTTATTTTATTTAAAATGTCATTAAAATGAATAAATACATTTGCGACCCATGTGGACTTACAGTACTGAACGCAAACGTTCAGGCTGCCGCCCTGAGTGAATCAGCTCTGTGGAAATCCGTGGTATTAACGGTCCTAGTCATTAACCAAATTCAGTGACCACTTCTTCTTTGCAGTTTCATTCATAGAGACAGTTTTGTGTGGGAAGTGAGCACTGAGGATGTGTCCTAACAGGTGTCACAATCAGTGAAGTTGCATTCATGTTCCTCTTCCTTCTCTTTCTGTTCCCAGGTTGGTGACTTCTTGTCGGGCCGCTCACCGCTGACCCTCGCCCTGCGTGTAGGTGACCACATGATGTTCGTCCAGTTGCAGTTGGCTGCACAAAACTCTGGCGTCCAGCAAACCACAACCAGGGGACCTTCTGGCACAGCTGGCACAGCCACAGAGCTCTGCGGGGGTGGAGCCCGCCAAACCCATATACCAACCACAGCGCATAGCAACCTGAGGCCATCACCTGGACACCACTCTCCCCCTACCCATTTTTCACCCACCGCCAGCTCAACCCTTCCCACAGCCTCCACCCGCCCCCTCCACCTCAACACAGCAGCAGGTGCTCATAGCTCCAGCCTGGGACAATCCACGCCCTACCCACAGGTAATACATTCTGGGTTCAGTGGTTTCTGCTTATTCGTATATCCAGTTGAACAGGCTGTAGCTGAGCTTAGAAAATGTTGTAATTATCCCCTTAATCTTAAAGTTCATTCTGCAGTTAATCATTAATCTTTAGAGGGATCATTCAGTTACTACTGCACATGCTTTGTCATTCTCAGGGAGGAGCTAAACTGGGCCCATGCATGATCCTTTAAACTATTCTATATGGAACATTATTAGAGTTATCCAATGCCAAAGTGCACATGCCTTTATCAGTATAGTGGCTCTTTCTCTTGTGCTTTTAGTCACACAAAGCTCTGCCAGAGCATAAAACAGCTGATTGTCTGTCAAGACTTTTGCAGTATGAAGAAAAGTATAACACTTGTGTTTTTCTCAGGGGGAATGTGGGAGCATCAGCAGTAGCTCTAGCTCGTGGCCAAGTCGTAAACCAGGCGCCGTGATCGAAAGCTTTGTCAACCATGCACCAGGAGTCTTCTCAGGAACTTTTTCAGGTAGCGTACCTCTTTTCTGTACAGTTACTTAATCCCTTATGTATTTGGTGCTATGAAAATAGTATGTACAGTATGTATTAATGAGAGGCATAAGAGTAAAATAAGTTTTATATGGACAAAATTGACCCAAATTCTTTGTTTATGCCCTCACCCCACCCCCTTAAACTGAAGCTCTCCAGGACATTAAGTGTTAAACCTCTCTCTCTCCCCCCACCTCTCTTCAGGCACTTTGCATCCTAACTGTCAGGACAGTAGTGGGCGTCCTCGGCGTGACATCAGCACCATCCTGCAAATCCTTAACGATCTCCTGAGCGCCACACGTCACTATCAGGGCACTCCGCCCACCCTGGCACAGCTCCGCTGCCACGCACAGGGCCCTGCATCGCCTCGGTCAACACCACCCACTTCACCATCATTACCAGTTTCCCCTTCTTCACCCTCTGCAACACAGCTCCCAACAGCTCCCGCTTCATCACCACCTCCGTCACCTACCTCAGACAGAGCGGCTGTCAGTCACAGCCGCATCAGCAAAACCACTGGTAAGTTCTGACTAGAACCTGCTCACACATACTTACACCTTCTACACACAATTCCCATCTCTGCTCACACATCTAAGCTCAAGATCTGTTATGCATGGGTGGAGATTAACACTCAGGTTTATTCGAATGTTGTCTTGTGTGCATGTGTTTGTGTATGTATGTATTTATGAATGTATCTGTGTTTGCATTGTGTATGTGTGTGTTTGTATACGTTATGAATGAGTGTGTCTTTGAATGAGCTGTGTATGTGTGTATTTCTTGGATATGTGTTATTTACCATGTTGTGTATGAGTTTGTGCATGTGTGGGATGTGTTATACATTAAATGGTTCTTCCAAAGTCGAACACTTAAGTTCTGCAGGCATTTATCCCACAATCCTCCATGACTTTCCTGCTGTTTCCACTCTTCTGCTCCAAATCTCTAACCTCATCTGTGAAACACGTACATTCACTCCCCACCAGTGTGCTTTTGCCTTTATATGGAGTAGTCTACATGCACACACACACACACACACTGGTTGCTAACAGAAAGTGCACTGTGGGGGCGTTGACAGAAAATAAGTAAGCACAAAGTGAATTTTCATTCCTGAAGCATTTTGGGTTGTGTTAGACTGGCTGTGGTCAACAATGCATTTAGCCTTAGACATCAGTATTGAAGGGAAGCTTTTGAGTCAGACACCACACACACACACACACACACACACACACACACACACACACACACACACACACACACACACACACTCACAGAGCAGTTCAAAGTAAGAGGAAGGAATTTTTTGAGTCAAGGCCTCACCGTTATATTTGCATTCCTCTCATTCACTCCACTGATTCATCCTTTAGTAGGCCTGTGCACATGTATGTATGTGTGTGTGTGTGTTTTATGTAAGTTATTTCTGTTTTTTTCCCCAAATGTAGGACATTGAAGTCCTTAAACATGTATGAAAACAAGTACATGCACAGAGCCGATAGGCCCTGCTGGAATGGACTGAGAGTGACCTAGTATTCACAATGAGCTCTGTACCTAATCTCTACAGATCACGACTGTGCTGGTGAACATTAATCTGTTCCATTGACATTATCTTACACACACACACAGATACACACACTGAGTGGTCTCACACACCAGAGCTTGCCTGTTTTCCAAGAATGAATGTGTGTGAATTATTTAGAGGCTCTAGATGATGATAGCTATCCTTATGGGCTCTCAGGGGCCAGTAGGAGCTAGGAATGTGGGTCAGAGTGTGTGTGTGCACACACACAGTGGAAACATGCTGATGAAGCTTAAATGATGCATGAGGTGAAGCAAGCTACAGGGGTTTGGAAAGAACAGACCTCCTCTCTCTCCTCTACTGACCCGTAACCCATGCCAGCTTTCTGGTGCCACTGGATGCCTTTTTTTGACCCGTCCCCCAGCAGCAGCCATGGCTTTCTCTCCCTGTGTGTTGATTACTGAATTGAAAGGATCAAGTCCATTCAGATAGCATCTTTGGTCTTCTCTTTCACAAGCGCTCTCTCAGCATGGAGTCAGATGTATGGTTGTGAGAGAATGCCTGTGTGTGTGGTGTGCAGTATGTGGTGTGTTACATGTTTTTGCATGCAGTGCTAGTTAAACGTTAGATACATGTGACCAATTGTCAATTCCTCATGTTAACATAATAGTTTGGAAAAAAGTCAAGTTTATACCCAAATGTAGTCAATCAGCCAAAATCCATTTCTCTTCCCAGTTTAGTAGAAACAATTGCTGAATGAAGGGGAAGGCCAGTCCTACCCACCCAGAGAGACCAATGTCATTCCTAGTGACTGATGGCCAAGGCTTGTGTAGGTTTCACAGTCTCCCAACAGTAGTCACAACACTTAGATGGTTGCACCACTCAGGAGCTTCTGGTATTTGAGGTTAAGCACCAGAGCAACAGATCTAATACAGGGGGTCCTTGATTTGTAATGTCAGTAATGTTGCTGGCTTTTTCTTTTTATGCTTGTTTTTATTGTTATTAAAGCACAGTGCTGTTCAATAAAGCCTCAGCAGCATATTAAACTGCATGAGGTCTGTCTTACGTCGGAATTCGTGTTACTTAGCATTCTGAGGAACCGAACCCTGGACCCTCTAAAACGCGAGGGAAAGTTTATGGCCACTAAATAGTATTGTGCAAATGATATGTCTGTATTATCTCAAGCAAAGTAAATTAATAGAACTTGCCTTGCTGTAATGCTGCAAAGTTGAGCTCTTTTGAAGAACCTACAAGATACAAGATTTAATGTTTGGCATTTTTTGGACTCCACATTATTTGATCACATTTTGTAGTTTGAATCCAATCTGATTGGTATTGTATGTAAAATATGGAAATCTCTACCATTATTTATCGTTTCTTGGAAGCATGATAACAGATGAGAGTTTTTTTGGTTTTTGAATAATGAAAGTGAAGGTAAATGGGCAAGGCTGAAGAATTCCTCAAAGCAAGTACTGAAACTAAAGGACAACCTCATGTTTGCAAATCAAAAGCAGACAGGAGAGACAATACAATGTTCTTGTTTAACTGGTAGCTGTGCCGTCTCACATCCATAATTTTTGGTTACATAATATTTCCTGTATAACTGCGTCTGCACCTGAAGTGTTACATAAAATGCCGACTGCAGCTTGAGATTATTTTTATGACTGGGTTACATAATTTGGAAATCTTCATTGACCAATCTTTGTGGTTCATGACTTGGCATGTTACTTGCTTGTGTTAATCTTCTTCAGTGTTGTCTTCTGTGTGTGTGTGTGTGTGTGTGTGTGTGTGTGTGTGTGTGTGTGTGTGTGTGTGTGTGTGTGTGTGTGTGTG
>JBBIGC010000041.1:30610295-30620298 GCA_037576955.1 Lepidarchus adonis | reverse complement strand
AAATATATAGAAACTCTAATGTTTATCAGTACATTGCAGAAAATAATGAACTTTATCACAATATGCTAATTTTTTGACAAGGACCTGTATAGTGGAGGTGCTGTATAAGGATGCAAAGAGTGGCATGTTCATTTTGTAGCCAAACTGTGGCAGAAATTCACAATACATTTTGTTTTTGTTCTGTTTTTATGCAAGCATTCATAAAGCATAAAGTTAATATTAAATTTTATATATTATCAATTCATGGTATATCTCAATGTACACATCTTTCAGTTTTCATGGAATCATTAATGGCTCAGTTCTTTCTAAACTGCCTCTTTTACAGATTACCATTAATTATTTGTTGCATTGGCCTGACATTTTATCCTTTTACTTTAACCTATTTTACTTTGTGATGAGTATGTACATTTTTGTATGAGTTTATTTGATTTATTTTTGATTTACTTAATTGAAATTTGGCTAAATTATAATTCTGTTTCCAATAATTGAATATTTTTCTTTCTTTCTCCTGCAGGTGAGCCCTCAAGGCAGACTGAGAACAAGGCAACGCGCTGCAAAGTAGAACGCCTGCAGCTTCTCCTGCAGCAGCGGAGGCTTCGGAGACGGGCAAGACGGGACCCCCGGGGGCCGTACCACTGGCTGGCCAACCGCAAAGCAGCCCGCAGCCACAGCAACAGTAGCCTGTCCAGCGAGGGCTCTCTGGACCTGGACTACGACGAGGCTCTCTGGAAGCCTGACGTCCAGGCTGACATGGGCTCTGAGTTTGTTCTGGCCTGAGGTGCAGAGAAATCAAAGCCAGAACAGCAAAGAAATGCCATAGCACACAGGTGAATGAGAGAGGAAGGGAAGATGGAAAAGAAGATCACTTCCCAAATAGAAGGAGGAAGACATGATGTCTGTCTGCAGACTGGAAAATCAGGAAATTGATTTGTTTCTTGATGGCATAGCCTAATTTTGGAACGTTGCAGACCGCAGCATTTTGATCATTCAGTATGGACAAACGAGAAACACAATGTCTGGATTAAAAGAGAATCCTCGCTCTTGCATTGTGAACTCCACTGGGTTCAGTGGAATATTGGTTCTCGACAGGAACCCACCGGGGGTTCCGTCATTGGAACCTCTGTTTTTTTTTCACTGGGCATTGATACATTCAGTCAACATGGTGATGGTCTTAGTTGCTGTTGTTACAAAATGCGTCATGTAGCATTAAAAAGCAAGAATTCAGGTTTTGTCTCCAGTTTATAACATTTTGCACACTCCTGCATTTTTATTGACTTGTGAGCATTAAGTTTTTTGTTTTTTTTTCAATACTGGGCTTGTTTAACAGGGAGAGAACTCAAAAAACTGAAGTGACTGTTTCATACAGTTTAATTTTCATCAGCCTGCAAAATAAGAGCATTTATTACAAAAAGACATTTTCCTTGCTTGGTTTTATTTATAAGTGGAGCCACCATTTACTCGATATACACTTCTTTTTTCTTTACAAGATTGTGTTCTGCACATGTCGTTAAAACTGTATCTGCTGGTTAAAGTATTACGGTGATATTACAGTGCCTCCGTTTACCTTTTACTGTACTGAAGCATCAGATCACACAATCTGAATCTTTTTTTTGCTGCTACGAAGGGTGATAGAATAAGGAGAGTTTTTGTCTGGTCATTCATCTCATTATAACTATGACCTACTTCTGCAGAAATGCAGCAGATGCATGCTTCTCTTACATACAGAGTCCTTTCGGTGACAGTTTAGCTCTGTAGCACCATTTTACAGAAAAGTTGAAGAAAGAGTGAACATTCTAGCTAAATTTTTAGGGTTTATGTATTTTTTTTTTACTGTCTCATTAGCTGATGCACCATATGAAGCAAATGAAATGAAGAGGATGCCATCGGTAACATTTCGTCCTCTCTGGCTCATTTCCATCTCAACGTTTGTGTGAACTTGACAAGACTTGGAAAACGTCATAAAAAGACATTCCTCTTTGTTCTAAGTGGATGGACCTTGTGTACAGTGGCCTTACCTGTCTTTAAAATGGTGAAAAGTACAGGCACAGGAGACTTTCTGTGGATCCTTTATGTTTATCTTGCTTTTTGTGTCCAAGCTATCGCTGTAAGGATGTGACAGCTACGCCCCCATTAGAGAATCAAACTTGCGCCTCAACAACAATACTGAGACCAAGGAATGCTGTCTCTCAGTATACAGGAGCCTGGCTCTTGGGTAAAGGTGTGTCTGCTGCCTTTGGCCACAAGACAGCCCACAAAGACCTTCTCAACTGAGGCAAGAGATAAAAGAGCACTCGCTGTATTTTTTAGATCATGATGTAATGTCTGTCCTTTGTCTACGCTTCTGTCTCTTGTTCATCCTGTCTTTCGCAGTGTTACTTGTGAACCTTGACTCTCCATGATTAAACAATCACAGATATATATGTTAATGACATATAATTCAGGTCCAATAAACAGCAACTCTGTATCACTTTATAGTGTGGCTATTGTAACAACACCTTGTACTTCCAAAATAATACTTTGGTAGAAAAAAAAACTTGACTTTAATGCATTTAAATGTAAGATTTAAATCCAGGTTAAAAAAATAAATAATTTGATACAACAACAGCTAGATTCATAATGTCAGATAGTAAACAAGCACTTCTTCTGTTCCCAAAAAATGAACAGCCAAATGCATGTCATTTATTTGAAAAAGCCTGAAGCGATATGAGTAGTTGATACAGAGACATATGCATTTTGTTGAGATTTGTTGTTGCTTTTAAAGTTGTGATCGTGTTATACCAGTTTTTGTTCATGCTGCATTTTCTGTTGCCTGTACTGTCTTGCAGTCTCACAGCAGGAGGTGGGAAGTCTCAGCTCATGGTCCTGCTCTAGGCCAGTGTAGCACGTTTTTTTAATAACTGTTTTAATTTATAAAGCCGATCTGGTAACTGTGAAGAAACGGTATCTGATATTGCTTTTCCCTTTGTGTTTTTCCTTCTTTTGTTTGTGTATAGAACTGGTATTGTAAAAAAGGGGGAAAACTGAAAACAACTGAATTTTTTTTGTTCATAAGCAATACATTTCAATGTGGCTTGCTGTAGACTTTTTCTTTTTAGGTAATAAATTTAAGAACGAATACATTTTGGCCTCTACTTTTTTCTCAAACATTGCTGGAATGCTAATAAAATTCATGTGTTTTTTTTAATGTGGTGGTTTTACTGTAAACAGCAACCAAATGATTAAATTAGCTTAAAATACACTCTTTCAACATTAATTTGATTTCATAATCCTAAGAATTCACATTTATTTAATGTTTAACAAACATATCCACATTTTTAAACAGACTTCTTTTTTGGACCAGATCCTCAAGAACTGTTTACATGGTAATTCTGGGTAATTTGTAATAAAACAACAAAATAATGCCAATGCGGTTTAAACTGATAAAAAAAATTCCCTTATATCTGCTGCTCACAACACATACACATATGCACATAGCCACAGGTGTGCATTTCAGCCGTTACCATCCCTCACACACAGGCAGGTGTGTGTGTTTGTCGGTTGTAGGTTTGTTTGTGTCCGCGGCTTCGCATAGACATCCTAGTGCTGCGTATGTTAAAAGAGAAATGAGAAAAGTGAGTCACTCTAAAATGCGTTCACATTACCACAGAATTTTACCAAGAGAATTACTGCAACAGACAAAAGCACACATTGTGTTGTAACAGGAAAACAACAAGTGTTTACCCCAAATCCACACCCCAGGGCCCATCATAGCTGGCTAACTTTAGCAACATTAGCAGGACAACTCCTTAAAGGCTAATACACTACACAAAATGAGCAGATTTGTGATGAAGTGTATCTAATCGTGATGGATGGAGATTGATTAGCAATCATATGAGAGCAATAAACATGAAACAGTTTGTCTAACAGCTAGCTAACTCTTGTTGCACACACTTCTGCTCCTTAAAAATCACATATTGTCCTACACTTTCTACTTTAGAATATCTGCATTTTTGTAATATTTTCCCTAACAGACTTTGCCAAAAACTGAATAAATAAATAAGTTATATACACAGATTGGCCATAACATAAACACCACTGATAGGTGACATGGACTAGTTCTTTGATTACAATAAGACCTATCAGGGGATGGTCGTGGGCTATATTAGGGAGCATGAATGTGCTGGAAGCAGGAAAAATGGGTAAATATAACAATCTGAGCCGATTTGACAAAGGCCGTATTGTGATGGCTAGACAACCATGTCAGAGCTTTTCCAAAACAGCAGTTCTTATAGAATGTTCCTGGTGTGCAATAGTTATTACCCACAAAACGTGACCCAAGGTAGGACAACCAGTGAACTACAAAAAGGGCACCCGAGGCTCACTGATGCAAGTGGGCAGTGAAAACGAGGTCACCTTGTCCAATCCTGTTTCTCAAAATGTTGATAATGACAGAAAAGTGTCAGAACACAGTGCACCACAGTCAGTGCTGCTTCAGGTGCACGAGGGAGACCTACTTAATATTACTCCATATTTTTTGTATATTTTTCCATATTTTTGTTCCTATGAGGTAAGGTCTGTGGACTTTTTCTTGTGGTGGTGCAGAAGATAAGAGTGTTTTTGTACAAAGTAGGCATAACCAGATAATTGTAATTAGTCTGTGCACATATGTACAACCCACAAGTCTTCCTCATCACTTTGATTTCATTTCCAATAACCCAACAACATTAAAATCAGGAGACTATTACTGCCCATATATCTGTGTCAATGGACAAGTAGTTCTGGTAAGTAGTAAGGATCACTGTAGAATCCAAGAGCCTTTAGTTTAACTAGATGGGCATTTGTTTTATCCTAGCATGTTTGTTTTTATCACAGTGTAATAAAAAGTATTTTTATTTGCTTTCTATGTACTGGTAGCTTTCATATATGTCTTTGTCTCACTAAGATAATGTTAGCTTCCCGTCATGCTAGTCTAGAATTACATTGTTTTATTTGCATGTTCCAATGTAGACCTCTTCAATACAGAACTTAAAGCCTGTCTCTGAATATACCAGAGCTGGCTAGCTTAGCTACATGCAAAACTAGCATTGAGGACAGAGTATGATCCAATTCGCTAACAGAGATATTACAATCAATAAAAACTTCTCACCAAAATCACCATTTTGAATGCAATTTGAAGAACTTTGTGTTGTAATGCATTTATTACTGTTTCTTAACATTAAATTTGTGTTACAAACTGACCCCCCCCCCCCTCCCCCCAAATTAAATTTGTAGCCGTAAATCTAGGGATAGTTTTTTCACTTTTCACCTTCATGCACACTGATTCCTAACCTAACAACAAGGCCTACATGGTAGCATGTGTGTACCTGTGTGTGTATGTGTGTGTGTGTGTGTGTGCGTGTGTGTGCGTGTGTGTGTGTGTGTGCATGCGTTAGTGTTCGAAATGACAGCTGTGAGGGTGAAAGTGTAATGAGTGAAGAAGTAGGGGCTTCAAACAATGCTGTAAAAAACATCAAATCTTAAAGGAGAACTGTGGCTACATCACAAAGACTTTACAGCTTGTGGTACGGAAGCTACAAACACAAATCATCAGTCATGTATGTAAACTAGTAAGGTATCATTTTGTTTACTAGATCTCCTTTAAGTAGGTTTGAGATTATTCTTCTAAAGCTTCAGCCCACCAGTATATGTAGGCTATAAGCTATGTGGCAACTAGGCCCAATACATTTAGGATTACCTTATTATTCTATTCGATTTGAATTTCCTTAGCCCTTAATCCATTTCAGTTCAACCCCCCACCCCATCCCACATTCCCCATTGTTACCAGCATATCTCAGCTTGTTCAAGTCCAAGTAGGTTATTTTTAAAGGACAGGCATCTCCAATTAAGATGGCAGTCATAAGGGACGATTGGGGGTGTAATTGTGTGCTGTGGGGGATCCTAGGAGACGTCTGCGCAATCAATAGCATGAAATGCGCTTTATAATGACTGCATTAGCCTAGAACACCGGAGGGTCACCACCCACCATCGATGTGTTTATCACGTAGCTATGAACAAAGCGAACAAAGCTGCAGCTTTTCAGACCATAAAGCACGCCACCCGCTTTATCTGCATGGACAGTGCCCAGCCTGGGTATAATGAAGCAATTCAGCGTGGCGGCAGTTTACCATTGCAATGAGCTGAGCTTGTGTTTTGTGCTGTAAGTGACCACTCTTATCAGCAAGTGTTAATGACAAAGACTGACCCAGTTGAAGTGGTCCATGACATAATTGGCTTTTTTCTGCCTTGGAAATGTGTTTACATGGAAGTAAGTGATGTTATTAGAGCCTTCGGAGCTATAAACCCTTCCACTCCAGCTTCACTGATAGAGTGGAAACAGGCCATCTTGGATGTAATGGCTTGACCTCTATATTGCTTTGGGTTAAGGGCTGGTGATGTGGCAAAAACGATACTTGAAAACAATTGCCACGGTTCTCTATCACTATCAAAACCTTGCAACTCAAGCTTTCTTTACATCGTTTGGAATCAACAGCCACCCTTTACACTCAGAAAAGGACCAACAGGACAAACCAATCTCACGACATATGAAGGGAATTGCGTTAATCCGTCAGTTCAGCCTCAGTTCAGTCTGGAATTTTACTTTACTTTACATCCTTTAATTCATTAATGTTGTTATATATTTAATATATATATTTAATTTATATTATTAATAAATCTCTCAATTTGCACCTGAAATTACATGGGCTGGATGATACTGCCAAAACGTAAAACAATAGTACACAAACATCATCATCAGGGCATCGGGCACTTCTAGGCGTAGGCAACCTACGTAGTCATCTCAGTAAAAAAAACAAAAACTAAGATACATATAGATACAGAAATGTGTTTTGACACCTTTCTCTCAGAGTCAGCATTCACATTTTGGGCAACAGAAGCTTTGGGATCAAACCACAAAGCCTTGCCTTCACTCACCACAGGTATCAATGATCCTTGGTTGCCCATGACCCTGTTATTAATTAGTTAGTAGTCCTTATTATATGACATTAGTGATCACTCCAGAGGTGCATACACAGCTGCTCTTACTCTTTAACTTCACTAACTAGTCATCCTTGTCAAAATTACTCCTACTTCCTGTTTCGTATGATTAATCATTTCTTTGTTATGAGTGATAATATTGAGAGTGCATCTATTTAAATGTCCTGCTTGTGTAGTAATGGTTATTATTAAGGTTTAGAAAGAAATCAGAGGGAGTAAGGAGACACAGGGACAGGGATTATGGTTTTAATGAAGTTAAAAACGCATCTGCAATAACTGCTTTTTATTAGTCATCCCAAATTCTTTATTACAAAAACTGAAGGCATCCTGATATTGGATCTAATGCATCAGCAGAAAAGGAGAGACTACCAAATGCTTCGGCTTACCCAACTTTTCCACACAAAAAAACAGCTCTTCCATCAAACACAGAAAACTGTGTCTCAATGTGCAAAAATGTGCACCCACTGTGACCACTCCCCCAACTTCTGATGAAAGATAAGCTCCTTTAAAGGCACAATATTGGAGATTTAGGGTAACACTCAGCTACCATTGTATGTTGCTTTTTCAGAGGTTTGTGAAGTTTGCATTGGAATCTTGGAAAAGTAAATGCAAAAAAATGTTACAGAAGCTTTCGTAATGCTTGTCAATGCTTGCACAATATACGTAAATATAAAAAATACAAAATTAAAAGACACCCAATCAGCCATTGTTTCTGTAGCTGGAAGTCTGTACAAAGCATAAGCCAAATGAATAAATGTAAATGTACTGCAGTTTATTGTTATTTGCATGCTCTGCATTATTGGTCTAACTCATTCTATATGATCTGTGCAATTGTTCAGTGTTATAGAAGAGCTAATTATGCAGATTTACCATATTTCCCCAACAATAGGCTGCCCCCCATTATAGTCCGACCCATTTTATAAGCGGCAGAAAATGTCCATTTATGTTTTATTATATTATTTATATTTTATTTATGTTATTAGCCGCAGTGTTACTGAATTTACTGATCTCAAGTTAAAGCATTGAATTTGGCTGCTGGAGGCCTTTGCAGCTCTATACAGGTAGTGAAATTATACCGTCGTTGAGCATGAACAGTTAAATTGATAAATTGCTGAACTTACCGATATCATGCCACAACTGCAGAATTTAAGCTCCAGGTCATTGCTTTTGTGAAGCAACATCTGCAATATCCAGTGACAAAAGCATGTCCGACATCATTGACAACAAAATAGCACAAATTGAGTTGTAAAGAGATGACTATGACGTTTACGGAGCTGATTTGGAAGAACTGGAAGAACAGTAGTTTTGCTTCGCCTTGTTTTTCTAACTGTTCGTTTCTGCAGTAAACAGTACATTTCAATTCGACAAATCATTTGGGGATGTCGTCTTTTCGTGCACTGAATTATATTTTTAGCAATGTGTTTTCATGTGCCCCATTTAAGCAAGCTGCACCCAATGCCATCGGCCCATTGTTGGGGAAACACGGTATCACAGAAACTTGTATTAAGAAAATATGAACATATCATATGGCTCCCTGCTGATTTGCTTTCTTGGAATAAGGAGGCTTGCCACCGTCCTGCTACACAGCCCCAGCTACTCCTGATGTCTTGCACACACTGACCCCTGGTTGACCAGACAAAGGGGAGATTACTACATGCCCCTTGATCCCTTTGGCGTGGAGGTGGTGTGCCCTCACTGATCAATATGGGTCACATCGGCATTGGGCAGATATTACATATTGATGTGTGTACTTCTCTCTGATGAGCTCCACAACAACTGCCCTGACCTGCATCCTCTTATTGCCTCCATCATCATTTCGAACTGTGTGATTGGCTGCTCAGAAGGGCCATCCTCATCAGAAAAGCCAGCTGCAGGCATATAGTGAATAGACTGAATGAAGTGAATGGGCTGAATGGGCTGAATGGACGAACACTGGCCACTAATTTGAAGGCGGAGACGTCTCTAACACATTGGATAGTAATAAAGGCAGCCAAACTGTGACGCTCTTTGTGGTTGTATTTTATATTTAAGCCAAGAAGTCTTTTTCAGCCAAATCATGTAGAGTCAACTGCACAGATTTTGGAATGTTAGAATTCATTATAATAATATTAATAATATTAACATGCATTCACTTTTTATTAGAAAATTTAAAAAAAATATTAGTTTGGTTTTATTGGAATTTAGGAGAGAGAGAGAGAGAGAGAGAGAGAGAGAGAGAGAGAGAGAGAGAGAGAGAGAGAGAGAGAGAGACACTCAGCAAGAGTGACAGACCGCATCCTTCTTGGTTTCTCTTTGTGCTTTCTCTTTCAGATTTCCTGTATTGATGTTTTACATGATGAAGCCAAATCTCCTGTAGACTTGCTTAAAGATGATTAAAAGACTCCATGAGTTGATATAATATAATATACAGGGGTCCTTGAGTTACGTCGAGGTTCTGTTCCTCTGAAAGCAACGTAACCCATAAGTTTCGATGCAAGTCAGAACTCACGCATGTAATAATGATGACAGAGGCTTTCTTGAACAGCACTGTGCTTTATTAACCTCTTAATTATTATTTTTAATTAAATAATTTTTTAATTATTAACCAACCTCTTGTGACAGTCTCATATTACAGTAAAGCATTTAGGAAATGTTGCTCCAGATAGAAATGTTTCTTTTAATGGCTTTGTGAATAAAACCAAGTACCACTACAGCAGTAAATGCATTGGAGACACTGACGGTGCCTGAGCACAGTGCATTATTAACCCCCCATCACACCCAACAACACACATGAACTCTTATTCAATGCTAACTGTGAATAAAACATAAACATCACAACAATAATAGCTATAAACAGCCCCCACACGGAATCCACTCAGTACAGCACCCCCTCTATCTCCCCATCTTGGCACAGACACACACAAACTGCATGCAGCTCATAATATAATATAATATAATATAATATAATATAATATAATATAATATAATATAATATAATATAATATAATATAAT
>JBBIGC010000041.1:30564606-30580904 GCA_037576955.1 Lepidarchus adonis | reverse complement strand
AACAGCTGAAAGGTGCCATAAGTTGGTTGACTCCATGCCACACAGATGTGAAGCAGTTATAAAAAACTGTGGTCATAAAACAAAATATTAGTTTAGTGATTCACAGGTCAACGGCAGACACTGCTATTTTTTTTAACACACCCCTTTCAACTAATTGCCCAATTGCAACAGCGTTAAGAGCGTGCATGTCATGAATGCTGGGTCTTGTTTGTTGTCTGAGAATATAGCAATAAAAATATACTAAAAACCTGGATTATTCTGGTCAGTCACATTGCACTGCTATTAGTTTGAACAATACTGTATTAGCTGTTCATTAAACTTTAGTGGTTTCTCTGTTGTCAGAATACAGATAATATTGGTGTTCAGAATTACAGAACTGAATTTAATGGATGTACTTTTTAAGACTCAGTGCGACCAGAGACCAGCTCTCCTCCCATGAATGTGTTGTTCTCCACCTCTAAGAGCAGTTGTCTTCTACAGCCTGAGAAATGTCATCTTCCCCTGCCAGAGAGTTCTTCTTCAGTATAGGTGAGGAAGACTTGCCTGAGAGTAATTGTCTTCCTCAGCTTGAGAACCGCTCTCCAAATCTGAGAGCAGGTCTTGCCCTGGTCTGGCAGGATCAAATGTGATCATCTTTAGAAGAACATGTCTGAGAAGGTCACAAGAATCGACATTTGGCAGATGATTCCGAGCTCCTGGGGCGGTCATTACAACAAATCGATCCTGATCTACACTAATTATGAACCAGATGATTGTTAGATTGAGTGAATTTCTGAAAGAAGCAGCCAGTTGTGACTAAATGTGTGCTCTTATGAGCTTTATCCTGCAGAGTCAGAGTTCACTTAACTGCACCGAAGCAACACGCACTGGAGGACACTTAAAGATTTCCTCAAGACAGCTTAAAGGCACAAAAGATATTACCTATTTGATTAGATGTGACTGCAATTAGGTTTACCACAGACATCTGAAGTTCAGACATGTCAGTACTTATCCTCACTGTACAATGAACTGACCCATTGTTTCATTTGAAGCATGTTATTCCATGCCCATTAGCTTCACAGGTCTCATACAGCAAATCATGTAAAACGGTCAGGCCTCATTCTGCACATGCAAGAACAGACTACTCACAGTGTGTGTCCGATTACCTGGAATGCCAGTACTCGAGATCCGTCTTTTCTAGAAAAACAGCATATCAAATCAGAGGATCAAACAAAGATGACTGTTGAGCAGCTACAACCAAAACTGCAACGATTAATATCCTCAGTTTCCAAATGCCTGAAAAAGTGACCAAGAGAAATCTGGCCAAACTTTCATTGAATTGTCAGCATCAATTCGAAATGTGTTCATAATTGTAAAATACACCTTAGTAAATAAAAACATTGGAAGTAAATTTCTTTTTCTGCTTTGTTATTAGTATTTTTTTCTTCAAAATGTCCCATCTTTTCCAGAAAGTGTTTGTACATTTGTATTAATAATATTATTTCTAAAAATATTTTTTAAAATCAAACCTACACCACCTTATACAAGACACATAAGGAAAAGGTTAAAAGTCTTTATTATTACTTTATAGAACTGGGAAACAAAAGTAAACCTAACAAATAGTAACATCACTTTGTACAGTGTTTTAGGGCCTGAGGCCGCACGCGGGCCCTCGCCACACAGTAAGCACTGCCAGTTACCCCAGAAACAGACTGGTGTGACATCATCAAACAGCAGCAGTCAGGAAAGCGGGGCAGCCCCTGTGTCCTGTTGGTAAAGCAGTATAGCCTCAATACTGGGGGTGCTGGAAATGGAAACAAATCAACCAATCTCAAAACTCTGTGGTGACAGGGAGGGTGCAAGAACGGCCAAGAAGGTAAAGCATAAGAGACTGCAATGAGTATTAAAAAAGACAAATGGGATGGGCTGCAGTGTTACACTAAGACTTTTCTGAAAAAAAAAAAAAAAACATAATGGGAATTTCATTTACTCAAAAGAAATGTTTTTACTCATAAATAGGGCCCAGTCTCCCAAAATGTATTATATAGCAGGGATTGTAAAATGGAGTAAAGCAGTCAGTCAAAAATGGAGAATTGCCATCTCTAAACATGTAATATGATCAAATCTTTGCTCTGTTTTTAATAACCTGACATTCATGTGTATCTTTGATGGCCTGGCTGTGCTTTATGAGACAGTTCTGCACAGCCCTTTTGCAAATCTACTGTCCTACCAAGTCCTAAGTATTAGTATTGCAGAAGAATGCAGTATGAAACCCCTCCAACTCTAGGCACTAAAATTTGGCTTCTGAAGCTGCTTGAAATGTGATTCTACTTCCTGGGGAAGGTCACAACCTTCAAAACCAAGTGACATCTAATCAGTGCATGAGGAGTCAAATGAAAAGGATTAAGAATCAGTGTACAAACACAAGTAGCCAATTAAATATAGAAATGTCTCTTCAGTGTTATAATGGTGAGGTTTTTTTTCATCTTCTGATTTTGTGAACCGTAATACATGAATAAAAATGTTAAGGGAGTAACAAAAGTAAAAACACTCATGCACAGCAAAAAGAACAAAGAGGGGTAATGGAGATTTGACCATAAGAATTCCAATAAGGTATTTTATAAATTTTATATTACCCATACTCTGGACAGGGCTGCTACCAGCCACTGCATGATCTAGCTGTAACCAACATAAAACTAAAAGCAAAGAAAAAAATGTCTTGTTAGTAATGATGGCTGAACAATTTCTGAAGCACAAAATTTTGAACAAGACACTTTAAATGAAATTCCAGTCGAGTCTTGAGTCGACATAATATAACTTAACTTAACTGAACAAAAACAAAGAGGCAAGAAATAAAACAACCCTAACATTAGCTTCAAATGGCTCTTCATTACGCATCGCTAGCTTTCATTCGCACTTGATTTATTTATCATTTTTTTGTAAAAATTTTTTCAGTCTGTCTTTTCAAATTTTTTTTTTTAAGGTAAAGGTTTTTTCCCCCCAAATAACTGAAGCTATACAGTCCAAAGTAGACCCATGTTTCATTTCATATAGAGCACAGGCAACACAGTCACTTGCTTTGTGTCTGCACTCAATGTTCAAAAAGGAGAGAATTCCAAAGTGAACTTCCAAGCGCTTCATTCGTGTGAGTAAGTGTTACCCAGCATCAGAGCAGTTCTAGGGTCCACTCCAGGGTTTCAAAGTATGATTCTGTTCAGTCATTTACAGCCTTGCAACAACAGCAAGAGTGGAAGCCCTTTAACCTTTGTTTTTCCTCTTGGTTTCAACTTTTCTTCTTCAAATTGCTTCAATAAAAATCACACTGTTCCCAAACAATAATTAAACAGCTGAGGTTTTCCAAAGACATAAGAAGAAAGCATAAAGTACTGGGATAAAGCAATCAAAAACCTAGGTGTCTGAGAAAAACAACTATAGCAGAAGATGAAGATGAGAGCATGTTCTCATGCGTGCAGATTTCTTTAGAATGGTTTCCTCAAGTGAACGCTACATGTCCTGGGGTTCTAAAACTGTTCAGAACCCAGTGGTTAACTCTAGAAACTTCTAGAATTCATTCTGTGCAGGATCGGGTCCAAAATCCCAGTAAAGGTTCTTGAGATTCTAGAAGTGGGCAGGGGCTTTGCAAACGTGGCCATTGTGAAAGCTCGGGTGATGGGTACATGTGGCAAGCTTTATTTCCATGTGTTTGCAGTCTGGGAGATGGATCTGGAGGGGATCATGTCTAAGAGGTATTCTCTCTGACGTTCCACAGCAGAGGAGGAAGTCTTGTGCACAGACAGGCTGGGGTTTACATAGGCCATAGTCACACCTGCAAACACACACACACAAAAGATAGGCAGAATATAAGGAAAGGGTTCACACTCTTATGTGTTAAAACAATACAGAAAAAAATGACAGTCAACTAAATACATTTTCTCATTTCAAATGAATGAATTTATCTTTAAGACTGATATGTATATGGTGTGTGTTCTAACTAGCTGCTCTGTATAGAGCCTCCCTGGAAAATTAGCCCAGGTTAAACATGTACTGGTTAAGTTAAAGTTGAAATTTTTAAAATAAAGTATAAGAAATATACTCCTTTGAGAAGTGTAAACTTTCTTAAAGATGTGTGGATTTACTGGAAGGCTGCAGTCAGTCAGTCAGCACAATATTAAGTTGTTTTCCCTCCCACATCTTCTATACGAGTAACTCTGTTGAAGACTGTAAATACTAACTGGGTTGGTTATCATATGTAAATATTAATTAAAAATAAATAAATGAATCAAATTTACACTATTGTCCATTAGGGGTGGGAATCACAGGGTCTCTCACAATACGATACGATAATGATAACATCGCGATACCACGATTTTGCGATAATCGATATATCGCACAAGAATTACATAGCGATATAACACAGAAACACAGGGATGCGTTATTAACTTACATAAGTAACAGCAATGCTATTGTTACCTTTCCCATATTTGCTTTGCGACCACGGTCAGAAGCACAGAGAAACCACTACAGCTTCAGGGCTTTAATTCTGTTCCCCTTTGTCACTTGGCAAGTAGCGCTAGCATTGTGCTAACAACATAGTCAAACTAACACTACACAATGCATTGCTCCCAATGAAACACCTCCCACTACAGGGCGCTAGTTTTAACCATGTCTATATGGTGCTACATACAACGTATAACATTCTGTCAGCACCTGCTGATTTTCTCTATATTGCATAAACGTATCTTGTATCTATGTACAACTCACACATTATACTGCACAAATATTTGTACAAAACCTGTTTTTTATTTCTTTTATTATTACTGGTAATGTACACATGTGCTTTAGCACCGAACACAGCAATATGTTTAATCAGAGCCACTTAATATCCCTCAAGACCCTCAGATATCGTGACAGAAATGAATAATTACATGCTTTAGAAATCAGAAGTTTGTTTTAAGCCGTTACATACCTTTTAGGGAATAAATTCTGTTAAAACACGGAGGTCACTGTTAGTGTCATCGCGCAGGAAAAAGACGCATAGAGATACGGCCATCACAAAATAATCCACGCTCTGTTCCAATGTTCAGCTGAGCCCTTTTTATTGCATCTAACTGTTGAAGTTTCAAAGTTTTGAGCATAACACAAGCTGTTGAAACATCTTCTTCAGTGCTCATCCAAATCTCCTGCACTCAGTTGAGCAGCACCATCCAGAGGAGAGAAGAGGTAGCGATGCCAGTGAGTCAACTGGGCGCGGAATGTTTAGTCATTTTAATATCGATATTGCTGCCGGGGTATTGATTATTATATTGCATAAGGAAGGACGACAATATACCACAATATCGATATTGTGGCCCACCCCTATTGTCCATCCAGATGTAAACTGTAGTCAAATTATTTCCCTCTTTAGTTTAGAACTGGAGCTGCAGAGCTGATGTTGCTCACAAACACGAAGTCAATAGTCGACAAAATCATTTTCACCAAAAATATCCCTCTTCACATTAAGATGCTGCAAACTTGTCGGGATGGTTTAGAAAACAGTTTGGCTTACTAAGAGCTATAAAAATGAACAAAAGTTCACACAGAAACTGCAGGAATGCTTTTTGACTAGGTTTGTTTCCACACTCAGTGTCTAGAATCAGTTTTGTGGCAATGACATGAATACATGAATACTATGAAATTTGACCAGTCCTCTCCAACCTTGGTGCTGTCTGAAGCGGTTGTCTGTAGTGGTGATGTTTTGTTAATTATTACAGCTCGCAGGAAGTCATACTGTGTCCTAAACCCAGCACTTAAAATGAAGGTTTTGGGGATACAAATCATTTTGGAAATAATTTGGGTGACTATTGACGTCGTTAGCTTACCTAGTATAGTTTTAAAGTAAAGAAACGAAATTTAGACTCAAGACTGCACCTGGAACAAGGGGGAAAACTGTGCAACTTACATTTTTATTAACCATTCCTCTACGTACTGATGTAATACAAAAATGTTGCAAACATACCCACACAGAGCAGCAGTGAAGTAGTACACTTAGTACTCTTGTGCAGTGGACAAGTAGAAAAGAGAACAGAAGAAAACACACCCCAACACCAGAAGAATGAAACTAATCCACTAAAACAGAGGAATGTGCTAATACTTACGTGTTATGACAGCAAGAGCTTTAAACAAAGTTAAATCAAGTATTTATTTTAGAACAGCACAGATCTACTTGACTGACAGAGTTGGGGTCAAATCCATTTTGTTTCATTAAAGAGGTCCTTTCATTCGATAACTTTTCCAGTATACAGTCATGTGAATAAGTTAGGACACCCCATTAAATATTCAGTTCTTTAATAAGAAATGTTCACATATCGATGTCTAATCTTGTTTTTATTTAACCCTGGAACAGAATGTGATTTGATTGCAGGTAAACAACACAAATGAACCACGATGTATTCATCAAACAAAATATATCAACAAAAATGTGTATTCTAACTAAAGAAAAAATTAAGACACCCTACCTCCTAATAGTGTTACCCACTTTGGCTGAAATAACCACAGTGAGACGGTTATTGTAAGAGATGTTTCACTAAGAGAGCAAATGTTTCCTCCCTGCACACCTCTCTCTGATTGTAGATGCATGTACTTTCACACCAACAGTAGTAAGAGCCTGCTGTAGGTCCTGTGATGACCCTTAAAGGGTTTTTGGAGACTTCTTTTAGCATATTGCCCTCTGCACTCAGGGTGAACTAGCTTGAAAGGCCAAACCTGGGGATGTTGGCAGTTGTTTTGGAAGTCCTCTACTTGTAGACTTTTTCGGACAGTGGGATGGCTGATTGCAAATTCTTTTTAGATCTTTTAAAATTCCTTACCAGATTTATAAGCTGCTACAATCTTCTTTCTGAAGGCCTCACACAGCTCTTATGATCGCACTCTCTTGTGTTCACTCTCACATCAACAGTACGGAGCACACCAAACTAAATATCTTAGGTTTAAAAACCTCTTTCAAAATGCTGAGTAACAATGTTCTTTTTTATTTTATTTGTGAATAAAGATCAGTGTGTCCTAATTTATTCCTCACCAAAAATTACATTTTACAAAATATTTTATCTTTAATTATTTAGTTGTATTACTTGAATCTCCCAGTATTATTAAAATTTAGATTAAATATCTATATGTCTATAAATGAATGTTACAAAAACACATAGGCTTTCATAGGGTGTCCTAACATTTTCACAATATACAATTTTGACCTCTTTGGACCTAGACGTGAACCCCAACTCTCACAAAGCACCTCTGTGAAGAGCAGGGTAAGCAGAGGGAAGAGAAAGAGGCGGTAGGGGACAGGGTCGAGAAAACTGAAGGCGGGGAGGGTTGTGCCATTTTTTTTTTCGGTCGGACCCATGAGGGGGCTCAGAGTCTACCTGTTGTCACGCTGTTCTGCTTCCTCCAGCTGGAGGAGGTGGCTGGGCTTTGGTTCCTGCTGCCGCCACTGCTGCTGCTGCTGTGGACCTTTGACCCCTGACGCACAGCATGCTTACCTGGCCTGTTGACCAGCGCGGCGGCAGCCACGGCATTCTGGAGCTGAGAGGACGGAGAGAAGGAGTGTGGGACCCCGCGCAGAGCCCCAACAGACTGCTGAACGCTGCGGGACAGCTGAGCAGGACTCTGCAGGAAACGACCACAGATAAAACAAAGTGTTCATGAGGATTCTTTTCGTTTAATAGTTTAAAGTAGAGAGCGCTACCAAGTGCATAATAATAAAATAATATATACAAAAGTGCTACAAAAATATTTTGCTTTGCTTGCTGTGATTTAATCATAAAAGCTAGCACAGTTGCAGGAAAGTTAAAAACCATAACCAACAAAACATTAGGTTTCTGTGGTACATTTGATTTATGGTTGGGTTTTCCATTTTTCTGTCAATCACCAGAATGTGTTTTGAACATTATTCAAGTGGTGTGAGAACCTCAAACGCTCTCATTTGTACTTGTTGCTGCTACTGTGTAGCACAACCAGTAAAGCAGAACCCTTCAGTGCCCCCTCCACCGTGCAGATCTATAAAAACGAAAGATCTTAAAAAGGATAGCGTTTGCTTGTCACTGACAGCTGAAGGAGCTGCTGGCCATTAATGCTGAGCAGTCACAACCTATTTAACGGAACCTTCATAGCAAACATGAATGTGTGCATTCTGGTAAATATACATTTACTACAATTTTAGAACTTTGTCTGACACAAAGGGACCTTCCACACCAATAGAATACAATACATTTTAGTGCTTACTGCTGTCAGCATTCAGATGGAGGAGGTAAGCTAACCTGAGCAATACTGGAATGGTGGCGGCTGATCGCATGGGTGGATCTGCTGTGTTGCTGAGTCTGGAGCGAGGAAGAGGAGCGCTGCTTCAAATGGGACACAATAACCTGCTGCTCGGTCTTCACTCCATGGGCTGAGGATGAGGAGGACGAAGAAGAGGACGGCGAGTGGGAGACTGGGGAGGCGGCCTGCTGCAGGATCCGCTGCTCAATCTCCTGCTCCTGCTGCAGAGCCTTTACGAAGGCCGCCTTCAATCGGTTGGTGTGCTCTGCCTTCAGTGCCTTCTTCTGATTGGTGGACATGCACTGTTCACACATGATGGCCCCACCCTTCTCCTTACGCCAGCGGCAGGTGAAGTCAGTCTTGCACTGGGAGCACTTGTAGGGTTCAGTAGAAGCTAATGCAGAGGGCAGAGCACCACCCATTTTTCCTAAAAAGCATAAGAAATGAATAAAAAAAGAAAAAAGACAGATGATGAAGAAAGAAAAATTATAAAAGCAATGCAGCTAATCTGAGAAAAAATAATATCAAATCGGCTTTACAGAAAGGCAGCCAGACGCTACATTTCATATTACAAAGACAATAAGCCATTAGAAACAAAACCTGTGGCCCATTATTGCATGTTATGATAAATAAAGTAACAATGAAAGAAAAGCTGATCACAGAAGAGTTGTTTGACTGAAGTTTTACTGTATACCTCTCCCCAGAGTGTCCAGCAAACACTGTACCACCTCCTCCAGCCCCACCAGGTAGATGAACTCGTTGTTGGCGGCTGAGGGTAGGAAGTTGAGTTCTGGAGCAGGGGGTTTGGGGGGTGGGATCTCCAGCAGGGTTTTCTCCAGTTGCTTCCGCAAAGCCAGCTTGGCTGCAGCTTGCCTGCTGGCTGGAGACTCATTTGCGCTGGTGCTCTGAGACCCTGAGGTAGTCTTCAGGCTGGAGGCTGTAGACTGGAATGGTTAGAGAAAAATAATTCAAAGATTGATGTGTGACGGTGCACTTTCAATGTTCAAAATGTCAGTCAAATCATTTCATTCCACTTGACAAGCCTGACGTACACAGAGTAATGAGAGCATGCAGTACAATAATGGTCCATTAGCTTAGAAACAGACCAAGATGTTCAAAGCATCTAAATGCCTCAGGCATAAGGCAGCGATTCATGCAATGACTTTTAGAGCAAGAGCATGCAAATGCAGGGGTCTATTAGCCCATTCACACCATTCAATCAGTGTAAATAGTTTTGGTATCATTCTGCATCCTAATTTACGCATTTAAAACCATAACAGACCTGACTGACGTTGACGAGCAGGTTGGTGTTGGCCACACGAATGAGGCTTGACTGGATGAGTTTCTGGCCCTGCACTGTGGGCACAGAGGCCCTCGGAGCCAACAGCAGGGGCGGTGGTCCTGACCCAGAGTACTGCTGCTGCTGCTGCTGGCGCAAACTCGCAATCTGCTGCGGGGTCACTGAGATCGGCTAGAAGAGCAAGAGACAAACACAGCCACCAACAAGCTGAAAAAATTCTTCCACAATAACATTTTTATGCATGTTATAAAACCTGTAAGTAATGTGTAAGAAAAAGTGTGAAGAAAAGCAAACAGTGTCACATCACTGCCAATAATATGTAGGAAAAATACGGTCTACTGTGAAGCAGGGGTGCTACAGTGACTCACCTGAGCTCCTCTGACCAGTGGGGGCATGATGATCTGGGAGTTTTGAGAGCCATGTTTGGACACCTGGCCACCTCGTACCAGAGGAGGAGGGATGACCGTACCTGAGCCTCTGCCAGACACAACCTGCTAAGGACCAAAACACAGTATTCCATTAGCATATTTAAAAATTTGCTTACAGTGAAGTGATATTTCAGTGCCCGGCATAAAAGTAAATAATGCAAATGTGAATAAAGTCAAAAGAAAAAACTCAGTTTTAATATTTTTGTCAAGCAGCAGCAGCAAGCTTGCTAATAGATGAAAACTCTTATTAAAGAAATAACAAAATTTACTGCCTGCTGCTGATTAACAGACATATCATGAATCATTATGTTTGCTAGTTTTTGTGAACTATGATGTATAATTGGTGTTTTAAAAATATATTTGGACAAAAACCACATAAACAAACAGTGTGGCAATGTAACACTGTAAAAAGTGGTAATGTGCCATACTAAACTCACTGGCTGAGCTCCTTTGCTGGACACAGAGCCTCTGACCAGGGGAGGAGGTGTGGCCACAGAGCCAGAACCTAACGGCTATAGAGAGAAACAGAAAACTTTTGAGTGGCACCTCAACCAAACAAAAGGAAAGCCCATAATTGAAGTAATTGCCGTTCCCCCTATGTAACAGTTGTCACCTGCATAATAAAGCATGCTGTGTGTGTGCATGTGTTACCTTCTGCACATTGGTATCTTTGTGTATCTGGCTCTGTCTGAGTTTCTTCAGCAGTACCAGTTTAGCCTCCTCAAGTCTCAGCTCTTCCTTCAGCTGCTTAATGATGTGCTCCCTCTCATCAGGACTGCTCTTCTGCTCCCACAGATCAACAAAAATTTACAATTACACTTCATAAACACACAGTCCATCAATGACCCACTACACACCAACCTAGCATTTACACTCCATTTTATTACTTACCATATAGATGCACTTTGTAGTTTATGATATACTTTTTAAAAACATTGTCGACTTACTGCTTACTTTATAGGCCACATCTAACTGGTTTGCACTGAGGGCTCTTCTGATGCTGCACAGTTTGTGTTAGTCATCCTCTAGTTGTCAGTTTTCTAGCCACAGAAAGTAGTTGGTTGGGTATTTTTTGTTTGGTGTGTTCTTGTTAGCCCAGCAATGACACAAAAGTTTTCAAAAACCCTAGCAGCACTGCTGTGTGATCCACACATGCACAATAGCAAGCACACACCGTCCTTGAGAAGGTCAGTGTCACTGCTGTGCTAAGAATAATCCACCCAAATAACAAAAACTGGTGTCAGGTCATGTAAGGCTCCATACCATTGATGAACAGTGCAGGGGGATTATACAGAAAAGCAGATGAAATATATTCAGCTACTGTAAATGGAAAAATTCCAAGTGAGTGTACACACTCACTGTCACATTAGATACTGTGCTGTTATACAACATGCAGGTGTGTATAACTGTTGTGATGGCATCAGCTGATGGAAACTGAAGGAATTTAGTTTCTAAAGTATAAATTTAAAAGGTGAATTCTGACCATGAGAAGATCGGTGTCGAGCTCTTTGAAGTGGGTAACGCCATTCATCTGTGGACTGGAAGGCTCATTGTCAGACAGAACGATGACATCGTCTGGTGATGAAGGCCGCTTCTCCTTCTTAATATCACTGCAATAGAACAGAATCTGTGAGACGGCAGGAAAAGCATAACAGTTTGAAATGTACTTAGAATTGGGTATTTTCTGTATTTTTTATAGAAGACTTGTAGTTTTAGAGAAAATAATAAAATGGAAATAAAATTATAAACATTTAAGCAAACATTTAAGTCTTTATAACAAAGACTTTGGGAAATTATCAATTTCCCATGACATGGATACTTTAATGCAGGGGTGTCAAACTCAGGTCCTGGAGGGCCGGTATCCAGCACAGTTTGGTAGTTTCCCTCCTTAAACACAATCGCTCAGCCTGGCAATTAACAGGTTGTCTGAGAAGGGAAATCCTCCAACTGTGCAGGACACTGGCCTCCAGAACCGGAGTTCAACACCCCTGCATTAAAGTGTCCATGTCATGGGATATTGATCATTTCCCAAAGTTTTTGTTATAAAGAAGAGTACTGTAGGTTATAAACACTGCTAAAAAAAGCATACTATTCACTCATTAGACCTTACAGTCTACTTATGAACATGTAAGCTATAAAAAGTAAAAAAAAAATAATAATAAAAAAAAAAGGTAAAAAGATGAAAAATACATATAAGCCTATTAAGCATTTAGCCCCCCTAGTTCTCGTTGTTGTTACGGAATGTTTCTACTCAGACTGCTTTTGGATTTAGGTCAGACAGTCAATAAGAACAGATCATTTATATATTTCAGTAACAAGCATGGCCGGTTTAATTTTAGCACGAGAAGAGACGTAGGAAAATGTTAATGTAAGGCAAGGCTTTATATCCTACACAGGTCATTCAATGTGCTTTATAGAGAAAAAAAAGCAATAATAAAATCAAATAAAAGTAAAGAAAGAAAAAAAATATGAAAAAGTAATAAAAGTAAAATAAATTAAGACATTATAGACAAAAGTAAAAAAAAATAATTATGTTATTAACTAAAGTGGAAAATATTGCTGTTATTAGCTTCTTTTTAAAACATAATATAATTGAGAGAAAAAAAATCAAAGAAATGGATATTTGGACTATTAGTAACACACTGCGCCGTCATGGATTAAAATCCAGCATATGTCCAGGTCCATCTAAAGTTTACCAAAGACCATCTGGATGATCCAGAGGAGGACTGGGAGAATGTCATGTGGTCAGATGAGACCAAAATGGAACTCTTTGCTATAAATGCCACTAGCCGTGTTGGAGGAAGAAGAATGCAGAGTTGCATCCCAAGAATACCATACCCACTGTGAAGCATGGGGGTGGAAACATTATGCTTTGGGGCTGCTTTTCTAAAAAAGGAGACAGGATGACTGATCTGTATTAATGAAAGGATGAATGGGGAATCGTGAGATTTTGAACATGAAACGTGGCTGGATCTTCCAGCATGACAATGATCCTAAACACACTGCCTGGGCAACGAAGGAGTGGCTATGTAAAAAGCATTTCAAGGTTGTGGAGTGGTCTAGCCAGTCTCAGGACCTCAATCCAATAGAGAATCTGTGGAGGGAGATGAAAGCCTGTGTTGCCCAGCGACAGCCCCAAAACATCACAGCTCTTAAAAAGATCTACATGGAAGAATTGGCCAAAATATGAGCTACAGTGTGTGCAAACCTGGTGAAGACCTACAGGAAATGTTGATCAACCAAGGTTACATTACAAAGTACTGAGGTGAACTTTTGTTATTGACAAAATACTTATTTTCTGCCCCATTATACAAATAAATTCTTTACAGTAATATTCCTTACAGTAATAATCTTTTTAAGTGGCACAACTTAGAATCGGTGACTGCCAAATACTTTTTTGTCCACTGTAGTTTCTGCTATATAAACCTATGCAAATGTCTAATATGGACTACAGGGGGAACAGAATACAATTTTTTTAAATAAATTGGGCAGCACAATGATATTGGAATTGTATCGGTATCTGCATCTGCATATATTTGCTGGAAAATATATCTGCACTTCTTCGTTATTGTTATTTACTATTGTTGGCAATGAAAAGTTAAAGAGCCAAAAGTAGGAATGCCCAATGATATCAAAATTATATTGGTATCAGCAGACATCTGGTGAAAACATACTGGCATCTGATAGATGTTTATATTTGAATGATAATTCAAATAAGCATTTAGTGAAAACATTGCACGAAATGTTTTGTGCAAGTTATATTTTTCTAACCCAGGTACATGTAAGTCCTATGTCAGCATTTCTAGTGCATCCCTAAATATAAGCACCCAGAGTTGGTCATCCAAACCGGAGTCTGGTTGTTTAAACAAAAGCCCTGGTATGGCATCTTTTACCACGAGAGGGAGACAAATATCATTTTATTATGATAATCACAATTTTCCCCATAAAAAAGAAGCAACCTATGAAAACCTTTTTTAGTTTTAAGGAGGCAAGTATTTGTACCATACCACATTACTAAAGTGTATTCATTAATGATTCCTTTAAATAACTGATGCTCATGAGTGCAGGTCTCACTTGTAATAAGACTCATTCAGACCAAATTATAATGAATATTTATATAAATTAATATGAATAATTATATAAATAGTTATATAAGGTTGGGTAACTGGTGGTCTCTATCAGTGTCCCTGTATCAGCAATGTTCAGTCTGTATGGTCTTATCTCAGGGTGCATGTGTGCCTGAAGACCTGCAGAAAGACATTAATGGGGCAGAAGTACAACTTAAAAAAAAAAAAAAAACATCCTGCATGTTGGTAAACTTCAATATAGCTTTTTTTTTATATATATACATTTAAAATCACTCATATAACCTAGTATATCTGTAATTCTGACTTCATAAGAGCAGAAAAACAAGTTATTAATTCTACATCTTGTAGAAGATTGTAGGCTCAAAATGTAAGTATATTAGTATTGTAAGTGTAAACATCCCTGGTCAAATTACATGTTTAATTGATTTTAAATAACATCCTCTACTGAAATGTTCTTTTCTACTATATGTAGTGTAGACTTTCAATTTATGTGCCAAGTATTATTTTGGAAAATAAATAAATAATTAAATAAAATGAGCCAAAGTTTCAATTCCTCTTGCCCAATATGTTAAATCCAGCCAATAAATACAAATTGTGCCAAAAATTGTGTAGAATTGAGTTCTTTGTAGTTTCACTCATTTACCCAATTGTCACTGCACGAAAGGCACTCAAACTTTTCCAAACGACTACATATTGTGACGAATATATGGAGCTGTGGATATGGAGTTTGAGGTATAGGAGCTATAGGAGTACTGAGTTGAGGCTGAGTAAATATGAACCTGCATGAACACTGTTTATTGAACCCAGCCTTCTGCAGCATGGTTGCAAAACAAGCAAGGTTTATGTATACAACTGACAAACCTACAAAAACCTATTCCAAGAATAAGAAAACATTTTCTAAGATAAAATGCCATAAAATTGGACTACAGCAACATTTATATCAACGGGAAAAGCTTTCAGAAATGTTTGAGGGTCTGTGTCAGTGATCATGAAAGGCTTATGAGCATGTCATGTAGCCTTATGAATAGAGAAGGGTTTCCAATTTTAATCTGTGTGCTGTCAGAATCCAGACCAATGTTCAGCAATGGTAAAATGAAGCAGGCCAATCTGTAGTCATGTTACATTAAGCTGTATTATGGTTCACCATCAGCTTTTAATATACTTCATTATGTGCTGTTATAATTTCAATAACCAGCCCTAATTAAGTTAATAAATACACTTAACATTATACAATAAACACTTCAGGAGACCACACAAACTACATAACGCAAAGTAATCCCAGACAACAAAGACCACATTCTGCATATATGGCCTAAAGTATAACCGTTTCCATTCCCACCTCAAGCTCAAGGCCTTTTTGACTCATCCTGGGAAGCAGGAGGCTTAAAAACAAGAAACACCTTGGACTTATTGTATCATCCACATGACATGGCTAGAGAAAGCGTTCTGTGGCTAGAACTAGATCAGGCAACAATGGGGCAGAACAGTAGGCTTCTTTGGACTGAAATTCAGCGCAAATGCCAGTGTAGCCCATGGGTGCATGCAGATGCGAAACCACTTCCAGCTCGACATCTCATTCCCATGCAAACCTTAAAAGGCAAAGAAGACATAGACCTGGTCTGAACGCAGCGAGTGTGAGCACATTTCCTGTGTAAACCGCACATCGTTCTTGCAGAAAGTTAAGATAGATGAGCCTTTGCTGAGGTGTGAACTGGCCACTTCTGGTTTTATTTGACTTTATGGGCATTGATGAACTTAAAGTAAAGTTTTTTCTACCCGAAACAACTTGAAGCACTTGTATACACTTTAGGAGGTAAGGGACCAGCCCTGCTGTGTTAAAAGCATCATTCCTGGTTTCTGAGATGCTCCTCGTCCTAGTCACCCACTTCCTGTACATTAATCACTCTACTAAACACGTCACGTGACCCACAGCGTTTTTGCCTCTGCGTCATGTGACCCCCCCCTCCCCTCAGTGTTCCTTGCAAAGTGGAAACCATGGCAACCAGCCGGCTGGAACCGGTTTGTGACACATGGCCTTCATTTTGTGAAGTGCAGTAGGGTTCAGGTGCTGGAGAAAATGGAGTTGCCGCCTTGCAAACTTCTGAGGGAGAGAATGTGTGACATGCCACCCAGGGAGGACGAGGACACACACACACACACACACACACACACACACACACACACACACACACACACACACACACACACACA
>JBBIGC010000041.1:30547753-30564506 GCA_037576955.1 Lepidarchus adonis | reverse complement strand
ACACACACACACACACACACACACACACACACACACACACACACACACACACACACACACACACACACACACGTGTAAAGTGAATAACAATTACTATCTAATTATTTCATTACAGTTGTACCTGATTGAGGGAGGGATATATTAGGCAGCAATGGTACAGTCAATTCTTGAAGTTGATGTTCTGGAAGCTGGAAGAAAGTAAAGGGCAAGTGCAAGGACCTGAGCTACTTTGACAGGGTCCTTATTGTGATTAGCTTTTCCAAAACCGGGCTTATAAAGTGTTCCAAATGTGGAAAGAAAACTGGTCAATAGGTGATGGGGTCACAGGCACCCAAGGCTCACTGATGTGTGTGGGGAGTCATGGCTAATCTGTCTGGTTCAATCCCACATAAGAGCTACTGTTAAAAAAGTGAATGCCGCCTCTGTTGCGCTGAAGGTGTCAGAACACACAGTGCACTGTGGCCAGAGCGGCTTCGGCAGCATAAGTGGGTGTAGGCAGGTGGTGTTAATGTGGAGTTTAATAAAAACCTGGTGTGTAATACTGTAAATAGATGTGTATGTTTGCACTAGTCCAACACACCTAGTAATGTTCTGTAGCATTCATTGGGGATTTCTCTCGTTTGCCTATCTGCGTATCTTCTAACACTTGAGCTCTGAAACGTGAGCCACAGTCTGACTGTTTTAGCTGTGAATGTTTAGACTCACCAAGGTGCTAGCATTCTTCATGCAACATTTTACTTGGCCCATGCAAATTGCACGTTGTATCTCTGGACAGTGTGGAGTTTTCCTGTTTAGCATTTGGTCAATCTGACCTTAAATAAACTGGACTTTGAACTTCAAATGTCACCCACCAGTTCTAATCAAAAGAAGAGAAAAGGAAACTTTTGGCCACTTGGCAATGTGCTCAGGAAGACACTGATTCTGACCCCAGGTCAGCTGTGTCATTAACATCGGGACCTCAACAGGCACGCAACAAAAAAAGGGGCCCAATACAACTTGAGCCACCAAAAAGTTGTAAAATGTGGATAAATGTGAACATTTCATGAAAAATATAGATCAAAACACAATAAAATGCATTGTTGCACAGATGCATTTCTACATGCTATTATACTGTACAAACTAACCTGTGCATTTCAGAGGTTTTATTTAAAGCTTATGCTGCAATGAAGTATATTAAAGTTTGTAATTTGCTTGTAAAAACTGCAACCAAACAGTAGTGCTTGAAATTTTGTGAACCCTGTGGAATTTCTCATATTCCTGGAGTAATATGACATCATCAGATCTTCATGCATTGTATTAGTTGAAAAGTTAAAACAGTTACAGTAGGAGACACTGAAACAGTTACAGCAGGAAATAAATACTGAAAAATATCATGTCATTCAACCATGGAATAGTTAGATAATATCAAGGTAGAAATGGAAACATTCATTAATTTTGAACAAAGAACATATACTCTAGCACCTATATTCTACATTACATTTTTAGCTTTAAACCCTTAAATTAAAGCTAAAAAAATTTCTTCCCAGCTTTACTGTACTCAATGCAAACTAAAACAGGAATGAGATCACAGCTATAGTTCAGAAAGATAAAAAAAAATCAACAAGAAATTAATAAAGGATCACCCCCCAATATAAATATTTTGTTGAATCACCTTTTGCTTTAATGACAGCCTTGAGTCTGTTGCGATACTTCTCCATCAACATCTAGACTGAGCAATATTTGTCTACTCTTCTATGCAGAACTGCAGCACTTTTGAAAGTTATTAGGGATATACGTACTGGGATTGATTAATCTCAGTATTAATTTTCTTTTTTTATTTATCTTATTCTTTTCAACTGTGATAGCTTTCACTTGCATGTTATAGATTCCAAGCTGGAAGAAAAATATCAGTCTGTGCTTTTACATTTAAGGCTGTAAAGCAAAAAAAGGCAACATTTCTATATTAATAGTTTTCTATACCCACTGTATATGCCAGTGTGTGTTAGTAAGGCTGATATGCTTTTTTTAAGCAAAAAAGAAAAAAGAAAAGAAGAAGAAGTGTGTAGCGTGTTGATCAGCTCTTATATATAATAATATATAATATATAATAATAAGGCCAATAGCCTTCTGTTGAGTCTATATGGGCTTCCATTTCTACAACTCGTCTACACATTCCATTCTAGGGACAAGGAAATGGTAAACAACTGAGTCATCCCACACAAAGCCATAATGGTCAACTGAAAGGATCTGGCTGATCTCAGACCCTCAGCAATTGTGCTCAGATCAAATGGACAGATCCTGGCCCAGCGGTTTTTATGGCCGACCATCTGAACTGCCAAAAGCACCAAGAGTCAGATGGCGGAGAGAGAGTCCACATGTTGCAGTCAATGTGTGGAGTGTCAGTTAAGGCTAAAATGGCAGCAAAGGATCAGATTTCATGCCCCTGGGGCAGTGTACATATATCCGCCTCTGAAACGAGGCACATCCTCCCACACACAAGCACACACACATGCACAGGTAGGTACTAATACAACTGAATACTACACAGAGATAATAAAAAAAGAAATCAGAAATGGTCACCTACTTAAGGTGACTAAGTGGTAGTTAATGAATAAAGGCTAATTTTGTGAGTCAGGAAACTGAGCATGGCCACTGAAGGACACAAGACTACCTTTAAATATAGACCTGATAGTGAACAAAACTAGTTACACTGCTTTTCATTCACTGTTACGTTGGTACTGCTGCGAAAGTCCCTGTACAAAACAGGCATGATCACTGGGAGATTCAAAGGACCAACTTTATCTGCTATTTAAGAGGCTGACTGCCCCATAGAACAATCCTCCAAGTCACAAAAGTCTTCGACACGAACTGTTGCACCATTGTATGTCCACCACCCTCTAACATACAGAGCAGCCAATCAGCACAGAGCACACGACAAGCCCTCATAATTAATGCACATCTCCAAGTTTGTGATGGAGCTTTTTCTCATGATGACAAGCAGAAACAGACTCTGCAGTTACGGTTGAAACATTGGACAATACAACACTGTTAAACATTCACAATCACCAGCAAATGCAAATTGCTCTGTGAACCATGTACCTGGTGGACCCAGCTGAATCGGTAGAGTTCACTTAGCACCGACACTAGTGTTCCTCTGCTTGTGTGGCTCAAAAAGCTGCATTGTCTTGTTAGTAATAGGCCTTAGACTCTACTGTGCAGAACCAGAAACACATTTATATTCAGTCTATCGGTCACTTTTATTTAAGGCAGTGATGCCCTCTGGTGCTAACAGTGCTAGTCTGCTACCAAACAGAAAAGCATTCCCATGAACATAAAAACAGTGGGATATTCTCTTTTTTTCCAAGGCAGGATTGTGTAAAATCATTATTTTTAGAAACAGCATGAATCTCCATGCACGTTATCTTGCCCTTTCCAATCTCCTATCTTCAGATGTGTCTGGGCGACAGTTTTACGTCACTAAGAGACTTGCAGAAACTGTGCAATCTTTTGCAATATGCGGATTTTTAAATTGCAGCCGGTAATTAAGCCTGCAGGTCTACAGCACTATGAAGACTGCATGGGCAAGACTTGCTTCATGAAGCACAGAAGATAACTGAATTAGAGCAGCTTAGAGCCAGACATCACCTTGAAAATTCCAGCCTGCTCAGACTTAAAGAAGCGGGAACATGGCCTTTAAATCACTGACTACTGCATCTGGCTGTGGAGTCAATGACTACACCATGGTCATCATTAGAGATGTAACAATTAATCGATTTGTATCGATCCATCAACCAAAATCCAACTTATCAATCTGACATACATGAAAATTGATGTGTGTTTATTCCTCAATTTTTACTGAGAAATTGCTTTTGCTGATGACTACATTATGTGTATTTGACCTTGAATAATAAAATGTTCAGGTCTGTATGCATGTGTGATGGAAATGTAGCAAATCTCAGTATCAAACCGAATGGCATCGCTGCAGATTTAAAGATATCAAAAATAACCATTGGCTAAAACAATCGATGTGGAAACGAATCCTGAGGACACTTGTGATGTACACCCCTAGACATCATACAGGTTTAAGACTATGTAATGAAAAGGTATAAGCTAAAACACTCAACAACTACAAACATTTAATATGATACAGGTAAACCAAACATGTTTGTGGCTCCAGCAAGCATGAATGCTCATTTTACATACAATAGCGTTTCTGCAAATGTATATGGCCTAGATATTTAAAATCCAAACCATAAATAATAAACAGTGATACACTTCAATTCAAAGGCCCACATGATGAGAAAAATACCTTCTTTACTTAAATTATATAAACACAATGTTTTACAAAACATTGTACACATGTTCACAGCCCATGGAAATTAAGCTGCAAGAACAGTTTGCATTCACCCTTTTTATGAGCTCATTAAAACTTGAGCATTTACATGTGTGCTCTTGTTCAGCAGCATGGACAAAGTTTAACATACTGCACTGCAAAAATGTCACAAAACATGGACAATTCTATTTGATGTAACCACATTGTTTACAGCATTCAAGCAGTTTCTTTTATAAGCCAGTACAGTTCATTAATATCACCCTTCCCCTGCCTTCCAGCCATTATTTCATTAGCAAATTGTGACGGTCATCATTTACCTTCAGTTAAATGTCATTCTAAAATATCAGTAGCTTATTTATATTTAATATAAACATAGTTATGATCCCTATGCGTGGGCAAGATGGTTGCTAAATGATCTTACAAGACTTTAGTGACAAAAGCACGTAAAAGTAAGTAGCATAATAAGTAATTATGTACCGACTGTGATTCCAAGTCAGTAGCTGTAGAGCAGTTCAGATACTGTGAATATTCAATAGGTTCAATAGGTCCCTGCTGATCGGGTGGGGGTTGGGGTAGAGGAAAGGGAAAGGGACAGATGATCTTGCAGAGGTTTTTGTATTGTTCTCTATTACCTTAATAAACCAAAACTGAGGGATGTTGAGGGATTTTTCAGTGATGACAAAACATACAGCACATGTCAAAAACTGTCAGAGTGTCAGTGCAGTTGGGAGAGCACTTGATGGGGTCATGTCTGGGGTTAAGCAGGATTAGGTTCAAGTGAAGCTTAAGGTAGAACAGAAGCAGAGTTACAATTACAGCTTTTGTTAAGAGCAGGATTGATTAAACCCTTTGATGTTGAGAGATATTACTTTTGCTTTGCTATACTGGTTAAATGAAATTGCAGAAATGCATAATTGATTCGACGGAGGACCTGATGTACACTCATTTGTAAATGTTTCGAAGTCTTGAAATGACAAACATGTCATCAAAAGCACAACAAAAACTTTTCTTCAGTCTCCAATTACAATTTCTGTACTTTTACTTCCAAAAATAAATACCCTGTTTAAAAGTTGTTCCTGTTTTCCGGTTTTATTAGTGAAAACAGGTAGTTTTTTATTAAAAGGTTTTAAATATATAATATGCTAAACCCTTTTCCAAACCGTTTACTCCCAGTTCATTCAGTCTATCTATGCAAACTAGGCTACATAACAATCTTTTAAATACAAGGTCATGAGAGCAATATAAATGTACATCTACTTATTCATATTATGTAGCTCCATGAACTTACAATGAAGTTAACACAAGTGTCCAGATTGCTTTTTGAATGAGGAACAATACAGGGCAGCCAAGCAGATCAGAGGTAATTTACATTTATATTTTTATATAACTGGAACTAGCTACAGGCACCTACAGATGATAGAATCAACCCATTTCATTTTACTGTATAAAAAGAAGTTAGAAATGGTCCTGTAGAAATAAATAGATGCATAAAACCTGTGAAAATGTGGGTTTTTTAAGTGGTATACTGAATTGCACTGAATTCCATCAAGCACATCACACCCCTATCATTTATGCTTTTCTAGCTCACGCACGAGCACTTATCAATACCCAACATCTACTGACGTCATGATTAGCTGATAAAACGTGATGTAGAAAACCATTAACCCCACCTGCCTAATACTGAGTAGTAGAATACTGAGTTGACTGTGGTGCCCTGTCATAACAATTATTAACATTTTGTGCGAGAGGAACATCTTAGATGGGCTTGCCATCACTACCCCATTCATCAATGAGTTTGTGTCCACAACTCTACGGCAGATTCTTCAGTTTTCTTTTCCAGATCCCGCCGATCTGGAAATGCTCTGATACTCTGATTCTAGCCTTCATAAAAGACCCTTGTTAAAGTGGTTTAGATCCTTATGCTCACCTGGTTTTTCTTACTTCCAACACATCAACATTTAAGAACTGACTGTTTACTTTGCCTAACATTTCCCACAGGTGCCATTGAAATGGAATAACTAGATCGCTTTATTCACTTCCCCCATCAGTGGCTGATCGTTTTATATAGGGGGTGTCAATATCGGTTATTTCTCATGACCATATCTGCCAACAATTTATTAAATGCAGAAACTGTGACTACGTCTACGTTGCAGGAGTGGTAACAATTAAACTATGGAACACTACATTACATATAGGAGTCTTTGGATCCATCTTGGTGACCAGTATCTGCTGTGACACAAGAGGTCTTGCATCATCTTGCAGACTTGAGAAGCAATACTATAAAAAAAAACTCCTATACCAAAATAAAAGTCTTAAATACATATAAACCATATTAAAGAAATATCAATACCTGGCACTGCTGGACTGATGATAAAAACTGTGCCAGAAATATTGTACTAATATGTGTGTGTATGTGGGGGGGGGGGGGTGTTCCTCCCACCTTTAAAACGATAAAGAAAAACATCCTAGCTGCCAAGATTATTTTTTATGCAAAAACTAATAATAACAAAATAATTCTGATACATGCATCTCTAAAAGTGTATAAAATACTCTTTCTAGAAATCAAAGAATACCTTTTTTCCAGTATCTTAAAATCTGAGACAATGATCACCAATTAAACATGATTAATCATCTAAATAATTGGCAAATTACTACAATACTCAGAGCACAAACAACAGTGACTGCCTTCAATGTGGCCTGACACTAACTTACACCTCCTTTAGAGGTCCGAGCATAGGAATAACTCTCATCCTCTTCTTCTCTCTTCTGAAGCGGATGCCCCTGCCAGGCCAAAGGAAGCTTTTCCACGTGGTCTATTTATAGCTACTGATGTAATGACCTACCCTACAGGGGTTTAACTCAGCAATGTGTGCGTACGTGCCTGTGTCAATGTGTATTTGTGTGTTAGAGGATATAAAGGGGAAAAACAGCCATCAACCACAACCATCCTATTATATGCACACACACACACATATAAATTATACATATACACACATATTATATATATATCTACACACACACTATATATGATGTTTATATTGGGATTTTGCAATATTGCTCATAAATGAATATCATTGCTGATTCATCAGAAGCAGGAGGTTGTGAAGCTCATGTGAGACACATGAGGAAACCTAATGTGTGATGTAAAAATGCCTCCAGAGTCCAAACAGAATACTGATGCTTGATTGTTTTAATAGTATTTGTGTTTGTGCTACATTTGCAACCTGCTTGAGAAATAATCAGTGTTCTAAAAAGGGCTTCGACATTTCACCAGGGTTTCAGCCTCATCAAATGATATTCATGAAACAAACAGGTTTTATAATCTGATAAGCTGAGCCAGATTTAAAGTTAAATATAACACGTTCTGATATAGATACGGCATTGGTCACAATATTATACTAACAGTGTTCTGAAAAACAAGCCATTTTTATAATAGTTTGCTTTCTTTGAACTTTGGCTTTGAATGGGCACCCTTGACTTTAGGTATACACCTTTCCTTTTAATAAAAAAATATTGTAAATTCCATCACTGCTGCCATCACAAAAAGCAGGGAAAGCAATGTCTTGATACATGGTTCCACTATATCATTGTGCCTTTCTAGTCTATAACCAAGCAACAACAACTATCTATTGTGCAAACTACACATATAACTACAAATATAAATCAACACAATCAGTTTTTGTGTCATCACGGTTTCAAAATCTTGCCTTTGGTATAATCGCAAGAATACACTCAAGGTCATGCTAGAGTACGTTATACTGGCACTGGCACAGCTCAGCAGTATTGCACTCAACAATGGCAACTTCAAACAAAGAACTACAGTTTCTCTTCAGGTCAAATGGTACGTGTGCCAATGTTCGCTTGTTCAACTTGAGCAACAGTTGCTTACGAAAGAACATCTGCAGGTGAATTGATGGGTCAATTGCATTTTGCATTAAATAAGTTATTTCAAGTTATTAAAGACCCCCAGGCAACTAATACAGAACTACTTGCTGGTGGAAGAACTGATTTTTATTAATGCCATAAGTTTACCAGATATTGTCATCACTTAATAACAATATAACAATAAGAATTCACAGTAACTCCCTCTGGAGATTTACTGATTTATTGCAGTATTAAACATAATGATCTGATAATATAAGCTAAACATCACCGTTGTACTACTTGTACTACTGCTGTCTTCCTGTCTGTCTGAGGAACTTCATGTTGACCTAAATTTCATGGCTATCAGCCAAACAATAAGCATTTTTGAAGTTTCATGGTTCAGATAAAACTCAAAAACAAGTTTTGCCCCGCTCCTATAAAGTTGTACACATATCTTACAATAGCAACAATATAAAGTGTATAATGATCAGACATTATTTGCACAAAATAATGAAATATTTACATACTCTTGAGAGAATCTTTATAATTTCAGGCCAAACTGGTTATCCAGTTAACAAGCAGATATTCCATTACATTCTGATATGATTGGAACATTCTTCTGAGAATCTGCCACTGAGGGGAATTCAGTCATTTACATGTAAGCAATGACTTCAGTATGATCCTACATTTTGACCATATTATGAAACACTACAGTTTCTTCATTCTGGCTTTCTGGAGTGACACAGCTGGCGCTTGATAACAGACATTTGATTTCAACCCTTTTTTAATTAATGCTACTCAATTACAAAGCAACAGAAGGTGCCTCTTAAATATACTGTGCACTATATACTGTAAGTTCTGTGTCTACAGTACCACAGGCAATATGATTACATGTATGTAAAACAGAAGACCCCATGTTAAACAATAGAAATTAGACCAATACAGATCAAATAAACACCACCAATACTTCAAAACGCTTACATGTTGCAGCATAGGTCAGGCATTGCCTAGTGATGGTGTCTTCTTCAAATCACTATCTGCTATCTACTAACAGGTATCTCCAAATGGAAGTGCAGAAGTTGAAAACAACTAATGACTGCAGGATCCAAAATGTTATCAAACCCAGTCCATATCACCAATATTAATCATTAAAAGCACCAACATTTCTGTCTCAGAGCCTGATACTTTATTGACCTTTATGTGTCAAGAAAACAAGTACAATATGACTGTCATGAGCCCTCATCTCTGAAGTCCATGTAATCAACCATAGAAACCCAAAATTGATGGGTGAACATCATTTCTGTTATAGACACTCAATCTGCAGCCAATCAGATTCACAAAGTGGAACTGCACTGAATACAGACATCACTGCCCAAAAATTTGTGGAAAGGGGACATGCAACCTCTTCCATGTTTAATAAGTAACTTGAAGAGTGGTTAGAGATCTCCCAGTTATTGCTCTGTGCCAAAGGGAACATTATGTGTCACCCAAAATAAAGCATAAACACTACAAATGAATAGTTTATGGTTTAGGTAAGTGTTCCAAATGTAGTGGGTCATGTGAGTAGTTTTATTTATATTGCGGTTATGCTGTCACAAAGTAGCTTTACAAAGTCCGGGTCCGAGCCCCTAACAAACAAGCCAATGAAGGCAGCAGATAAACATGTGGTGATGGTCACTGGTGGCCAAACCACACTAAGATGATGGGCTGGAGGAAGAAAGAAAGGCCAATTTTGTCCATTACACAGAATTAGTAACTGTATTTCATCAAAGGTAAATTCAGTAAACACTGTGGCTAAGAACAGCTTATCTTAGAATTTTAAAACACAAATGAGCATTTTCTGTGGCTTATACAATGGTGTGGCCCCAACGGGGACGACGCTAAAATGCAACCTGCCGGCAAACATCCACACACGCTGCAGCCAGCAAACACAGTAAGGCCTTGACCACACGAGCATTCAAATCGTGGATAAAGATTTGAGCTACCGCTGTTTTGTAGCTGTGACTGATGGACAGTGTGACGTTACTGCCATGTTTGGTTCGTCTCTGTTGAATGCCAACCAGCAGCTAAAACTGTAATGCTGTGTATCTAAATGTGGGGGCTGTAATGAGGACGCCCAGGTTAATCCTTTATTGAATTCACAATAAGTAAATAAATAAAAAAGTATCCTCTGCATACAGCAACGTTCTATCTGTCTGTCTGTCTGTCTATCTAGTTATACTACTACAACATACAGTGAAATGTTTTTTTCCCAGCAATAGCTCAATCGGGATTTCGGCAGAACTTTACACCAAGCGAACGTGACATACATTTTTGATGCCATCCGAAATGCCAATAATCAAATCACATGTGGACGGACTGATTTGCTCTAATGTGCAGAAACACTGTGGGTGTTTACTCAGCGCTCACCTGATGCTACGAATGTCAGAAAAAGCACTTGCCCATGTGGACAAGGCCTAAGTGTCAAGTGGACTTTGAACCCAGAGCCCGTCGTACAGCACCATCTTCAATACTGCAGCACCTGAACCGAAAGCATCATCTCATTAACTGTACTTCTCCAAGCAGCTCGGAGCTCGGATACTTTTAGGATTGCATGCACAGTGTACGTACACACACACGATCTCAGAACACACCTTCTCTATTTGATCTAAATAAAGGTGAGTGTGAATAAAAAAAAAAGTTTTTTTGCTCATTTTAAGAGACCTTTCATGTTACATAACCCACCATCATTTTTTTTTTTTAAACACAAAAGTATGATTTATCAGATTCAAAACAAAATCAACAGAATACTCGGCTCCAAAAATATTCGACAGTTGCAGCTCTACAGCATACCAATTTAATGCTCCCAACAGGGAATGGCCCCTTCCTGTTCCAAAAGGACTGTGCACCAGTGCACAAAGCAAAGTCAGTAAAAACATGGATGAGTGAGTTTGTGCAAAATGTGCTTCTAGAAGAATGGTCAAAAATTCCCATAAACATGCTCCCAAACCTTGTGGAAATTTTGCCCAGAGGAGTTGAAGCTGTTGTAGCTGCAAAGGGTGAGCCGACGTCATGTTAAACCCTATTGATTAAGAATGGGACGTCACTTAAGTTCATATGTGTGTAAAGGCAGATGAGCGAATACTTTTGGCAATATAGCGCACATTTCAGTCAATACCCAGTGCAGATGGAAGGTGAGGAGTTGGAAGGATGCCTCTCTGTTTGACACTGCTCTGCCAACCATGGCTGCTTAGCAACACACAAGCATCCTGACTCCTTTGCTACTTGGCTACAAACAACAAACAATTCCCAGCAGCTTCTGCCTGGACCTTATTTATCTTGACTACCTGGACCTTCAGGTAAAGACTTCATCTGACCGACACAAACAAATGGATATAGCAAAACTCATCATTTAATTTGAAGAAACCCATTTACTACACTTATTATATGTTATTATTCTCAGAGGGGAATTCTGTTCTAGGAACACACTGTGCAGAGGACTAATGCACTTGGGAAAACTGCAAAGGCAGAGTCTAAATGGCATCCTTTGTAGTGAAAAAGATACTGAAACACAATTAGGTTTTATCTATCTAGCTGAGGAGTTTTGCTTTCATGGTTCGATTCTTTGATGATTCTAGCTGAACTCAGAGAGGGTGTTGTCCAAAGCATAAGGCAGATCATAAGAGCAGATTTGCATTTGACACTAACTAATGACAGTCCACGGACACCAGGGCATGAGACAAAGGACCAGCTTAAGCTGAAAAGACATGCTGTTGCAGAGTTGCTTTTTCCACAGGCAGCTTCGAGACACCTATAAGGTCCTAACAGATGGACCCCCTGTGGTTAACATCTCATCAAAGCAGCCATGTGACACAACAGCTTACAAAGAAGCCCAAACGTCATTGTTCAGGTGAACAAAGATCATTCCAGATACAAAAACGCAGTCCTGCCATCCGAAGAATTCACTTTATAAGCACTGGATTCTGAGGATGGACATGCAAACATCAGTATTGTATGTACTGATAACATATACCAACTTTATCACAGAGATATAAACTAAGAAGAAAATGTACAACTTACAAATTCTCATAGACAATACAGTCAAACCAACAAGTCCAACACAGCGGTCAGCAACAAGACACACTGATCAGCCTTTAATCGACTTAGTACCCTGCAGTCAAACAAGCAGCACTTGTGCCATAACTTGGTGTTTAGGTACATACTGCTCATGTGTTCAGTGAAACCCCAGATAACAAACCCCATGTGATCCTACAGCATGCCGTTTTTTCCCCCCATTCTGTTTGGAATCATGTGACCATCAGGAAAACTGTTAAACACACCAAACACAAAATGAATAGAGGGCCTACTTTCAGGTCTAGACAAACTTCACAACATTGATGGTCAATGCAGCATGTCCTTAAAATCATGGAAGAATGATTGAAACCTACAGATCAACCATCATGTGTATAAACACAATACAAAAACAGTACAGAGTTTTTAACAAAAATTAATATCTAAACATGAAAGGGGAATTCAATTTTTTCCAACACTTATGTGTAATGCAAAGGTTGAAATAACGAAAAAAGTGTTTTGCTGTACTATTTTGTCTTAAAAGGTGCCTAACTTATCTATCTACAATGAATGGGTTTTGTCAAAATGATCATAAAATGATCATAAAGCAAGGTCTTGGTAACTAGGAAGCACATGCATTACCATGTCATAACTTCCTGTGAAGTCACGTTTAAAGGCATTAAAATCAGGTGCCTGGTTCCGATCACCACCACTGTAAACAGCTCTGAATTGGCAAGTTTCTGCAGAATGGAAAACTTCACACCACATTATGCAGAACCTGTCTTAATTACACCTGAAACTTGACAAGTTGGAGGAATTCCACGTTTTAAAAAAAAAGGTAAAGGTGCAACTTTCGGTTCCCAGAATCTCTTTTTAAAATATTTTTCTTCAAATTGCTGTGTAAACACAAGAACAACCCTTTTAAAGTCTCCACATAGATCTTCTATACCCATTAGAACATTTTAGGACCCATCATTTTAAATTTAGGACAGTATGAAGATAATAAAGTATTTGGTGATGCTGTCACTGCAGGCAGCAGTTTGGTCCGAAATCTGCTTCTAAGAAAGAGAGCTGCCTTCAAGTGTCAATGCAAACAAGTGAGTGTCAAGGTCCTTTTTAGTTCAGTTCACTGTGATGCTCACTCCAACAATGGAGACTAATTCACACTTTTGAGAAACCCAGCCTCTGCACAGTGAGTACTGGGGCAACAAAAGTGAAAGTGTAGACAATTCACTAGAAAAAGTCAGAACAAAACCTCGTAAACGCGGTCAACAAACAGTAAGCTATGAGAGAGGAGGTAGAAGTGCTGTTGTGGTGCGAGGCATAGCCTAAGAAAAAAACTATGCGTACAGCTTTAAGATGATGAAGAGGAGGGTTATAGTCCTGCGAGGAGGAAGAGCACAGCGTAGGGACTTTTATTGTGATACGACAGAAAAATTGGCAGCCTGTCGGGTTAAGTGCCACGACTGGGGGCTAAAACCAAGACACAGCGTCCACCATTATTACCCCACCATCAACCACCACCCCCTCCCTCACCATAAAAACAACCATGAAATATTGAATAAAAATAAACAAACTCAGTTCTCGCACTGTCAAGGACTGTGCTCTACCCCGGTTAATGTTATATAAAGTCAAACGAGGATTAAAAACAACACGGGCAGTAAACAGTGGCACAGTCGTGATAATGAGCGTTTATGATTAGCAGAAGCTAACGCTAACGTTACCTGACGAACTACACATTAGCAAGTAAAGAGGACCCGGCGCGTGAACGTGAAAGCGTTTCACAGTAAAAACGTCAACACAATCACATGGCTGTGAAGAGCAAACTTTTCCCTGCATTTCTGTCGTCCCCCCTCTACATATAATAATAATAATAATAACAAGGGCGCCCTGGCACTCGCATCACAGTTCAAGCCAATCAAGGGCTGAAACGTTAGCAGGCTAACTGGCTAGCGTTCGGGAGAGGGGGGGCAGCGCAAAATTTAAACTTTGCAGACATGAACGAGCAAAAATGACACCGACTCTGTGAAGTCTTCCACATAGACTCACTGAGTGGTGAAATGATGGGGATATGACCGGTATACCGTACTGTGAATTGACAAAAAAGACAGGGGGGTGAGTGTGTCGAAACTCCCTCAGAGACTCTCCAACTTGCTCGTTGGTTGGAGGCGTTATATCCACCCAGACGGCGCGTGCGGACACACACCGCTTCGGTTACAGTTAAGGAAAAAACTCCCACCACCTACTGTTTGGAAATATTCTCCCGAGAGCCTCCGAGAAGTTTAATATACAACATCTCTCTTCAAATGTTCTCCAAATAGCATACAAACCTCCTCCTCGCATAATGTTTTGTTTGTCGGAAAAAGTGCGACTTGCCCCATTTAACGTTTGTGTGTCTTCGCCGCACAGATGGAGGAAGAGGAGCTCTCCGACTCGGTAAAACGAATTCTCCCCAATACACCCCCCTCCTCCACCACCACCACCACCACCACCTCCTCCTCCTCCTCCAACACCTCCTCCTCCTAGCCGCCACAAAACTTCAGACACGGCTTTTTTTCTCTTTTTCACTCACCGGCTCGCCGCTCCGCTCGTCAGAAGGTCTTGCGGGAGGTTTTGGCTGTCAATTACGACTGATCATTCGGCATGAGCACGCACGCGCACACATACACGCACACACACAAAAAAATCCCGGGGATACCCTCAGCCCTCCCCGCTCTGCCGCCTCGGTTGCCAAATAATGCGCCTCTCACACACATGGAGCCGCGGCGTCAGCGCAGTGGGCATGCGCGCTGCTGCACGCCAGGGGGACTAAGCACGCACGCACGCACGCACGCACGCGCACACACACGGCACTATCACTGGCCATAACCACCAGACCAGTTCACCCCATCCCCATCCTTCATGGGTCCTTCTCCGCCCCTTACCTGCGCTGACACAGGTGGGACTTACCTTGCAAAGAAAACCACGTGGGTTCACCAGAGTGAACTCTGTCAAATGAGGGTTACACTAGAAGGGGCCCGTCGCTGTTGAGGGGCCCTCAGAGAACTTAACCGACAAAAGCATATATTGTTGGGGGTCAGATATTGTGTTACATAAGCTCCAAAATTGAAATGATGAAATGATGCTGGAGTCGTATGCAGACGTGTGTGTAACACTGAGATGAGTATGGTGTGGCCCGACAGGGTTTCAACAGCAGGTCAGGGGCAGGGGTGCGGGGAGGGGTCTGTGTGGGTGCTGGTAGCTAGTAGTTGACGGGAGGAAGATATGTATTTAATGACTAAGATGGATGTGATGAACGTCTTCGTAGCACTCACATCTGTGCTGTCATGTTCAAACAAAAGCTTCATTGTTCCTGTAGCAGGAAGTCACTTTGGACAAAACCGTCAGCCAAATGAATAAATGTAAATGTAAATCGTTATATATGTCAATATGCGATCCCTTCTATGTACTATGTCTTTTAATATATTCAAGATTTCAAGATTCAAGAGGTTTTTATTGTCAATACAGCCGTATACAGAGTACACAGTGTACACAGTACCCTGGTGCATTTGTAAAAAAGAAAAAGGAAAAAAGAGATAAAATATAAACTACAAAAACAAAATATAATAACTATACATATACTTTAAAACAAAAGGGAGATATAAAGAAAGAAATTATACACATACACTGAACAGAAAGACGAAAGACATTTTAAAGTGACAGTGCAAATGAGTGCAAAAATAAAGAAGAAAATATTATAAGTGATGAGTGCAAACAAATATTTTCAGTTGGTCCATGGGTTATTGGTTTGGTCGTTGATCCGACAGACATAACCCCTTAAAACGGGACTATTAAACACCGCAAACTCATAAATTAGCACCATGGTTGGGACCCGGTGTGGCCGCTGCGTCCTAGCACGCCGCCATCTTGGGTCTAAAAAAAATAAAATAAATAAAAATGTGTATAACATATTGAAACAAATACTTTTAAACAGCAAATGTGTTCTAATACAATGGTAATCGTGCTTCATGGTCTATGAGCAGCATATTTAGGGGAACAGATGTTGATAGTGAGTAAATACAGACAAACAGCAGAAGAACTACTACATTTACATAAAGTGCACGTAGTACAGCAGTACTATATATATTTGTATATACTTTATATGCAGCTTTATTTTTAAAATAATTTGCACTTCGATTTTCCACTAAGCTATTCTGAATATTATTAATAATGTTATTACATTATTTTAATAATATAATAAACACTAGATTAAGCACTGTTAAACCTATTATTTCCTTCAATTTCTCTCCCTTTGCCCAGCAAGACTGTGTAAGTGTATGAGTGGCCTTCCTTCATCATTAAGTCAATCACTATAACATACCCAGATCTTATTCCTCTATATCATATTTACTCTTTTCTTGCAAATGGACATCAGGGTGAGGGCTGAGGGCCAAAAGGGCGTAAGTGACACTTCACCAACTTTACAGGAGAGCCAAAACAAAAAATGACTTTAGTTACTTACTTTCTGTACTGATTTAACCTATTTAA
>JBBIGC010000041.1:30532779-30544446 GCA_037576955.1 Lepidarchus adonis | reverse complement strand
ACACACACACACACACACACACACACACACACACACACACACACACACACACACACACACACACACACACCATTACTGGAGATCAGGACTTTTATGCACTCCTCAAGGGCAGGGCACATATGCACACACAAATATGGAGTCACACACTTTCGCCCACACATGGACACATCCCATTAATGAATAGACATAGTGAATGAGGGGGCAGTCTATAACTGTGGATTATATAAAAATATATGTAATGTAATGATACCAATACTCTGAGAACTACACAAGGTATTTTAAAGGGTAGCGCTGCTACTATGTAAAAGTGCTATGCTAACTTATGTAAAAAGAACATCCTCAAGAGTGTCTATTAGCCACATCCATATGTGATCAGGAGGCCTCTCATTGTATGTTAGCCTATGTGGGTCTCTGTAAGCTGACAGAAGATAACTAACCCTAACTTAGTAGCTTCAAGTGATGGAGTGACTTAGACCACACTGTGGGGAAAATGGGGCAAAAATAAAATAATGCATAATTCTTAAACTTATTTTGTTTGCTTTATTGGCATGAATTGTAATTCCCAACTGCTACCAAAGCAACGAATATAATGCTGAATATTTTAACAATGGCTCTTTTCAGATTAGTATCTGTAAGTTAAGGCATTTTATGATTTTACCTTTTTTTAAAACCTATTTTTACAGATTATAAAGTCTCCATTCAAGACAGTTATTGAATATAGCATTTTTTATTAGAACAATACAAATCATATAAAGTAATTTATCATATATAGCCACTCCAGTTACCCTGTACTTTCTTCTAATCATTTTCTAAGCCGTTGATCTCCACCTGATGTACACGTCGTCAGACTGTGGAAGGAACCCAGAGCTGCCAGCAGAAAACTCAACACAGAAGGGACCTGTGAACTCTGAATGGTAGTACAGCAATATGGCAGTGCCAGTGTGAACAAGCCATCTGAAACAAACAATGCCTGGTTCAAAATAAATGTGTAATTTAGGTATATAGCATACAAAATATAGACAAATTACATTACAAAATTACTGCGCATATGCTTTAATTATTGGTTAGCTAGACTCATAGCACTAGGAACACTAGTTGTACCATGTGAGAGCTTTCAGATTTCAATAACAGGCCAAAGAGCACAACTATAAGGCCATTTGTGCTTGCAGTTTGGTGTTAAACCAAATATAACTTGTATATATAACAAATATAACTGTCAACCGATTATGTAAATAAGTCAAAAAGGTGTTAGAATTTACAAGTAGTTCACAAAATATTTTATTCTTGATTTTTATGAAAAGACATTCTAATGATTGCGAAGCCAACACAAATTGAACAATTACACTGTTTTAAGAATACAATCTGAAAGTTAAATATGGCTCTGCAGTTTTTCAACAATAATGTACAGGACCCAATGTTAGCTTTTATTCCTCCAGGATCTGCCAGGCTACCTCCAAATGTGCCATCAGCAGAAATCTGCATTCAAAGTTACAGACAAAAAGATAAACAGTGCAGCTTTGTTTCTTGTACCATATATGCAAAGGGATTTCTGAAACGGGATGAATGACTGATTATAATACGGATGTGACAAAAAAAACCTTCAAACCTTACTAAAAAATGTAATAAATGCATTTATTTGTTAAAACTACAGAAAAGAGGGTAAATACCTTAAAGAAAACTCTCAACTGGGTTTGTACAGTGGATAAAAGTTTATATATAAGCATTGTGACTTGTATCAGTACAAAAAAAAATACAGTGTCTTTGAGAGGACAGTGACAGGAGGGGAAAGAAGGAATACCTAGTGAGCTCAAGGGCTTCCATCATAATCAAGATATAATATTCTGAAAGGTTTTGAGTTAAGAACAGTATCTGGACCACTATTGCCCATTGTACACAGTTTATACATAGAAGGGGTCAAATATTACAGTGAGCCTAAATGTGTTCTTTCCCAGAATTGTAATGCAGATGTTTGACAATGTTTCTGTTGTAAAACACAACCATCCCAAAAGATGCTTGGTGGTTTCCTGTGGATCAGGCCTCTCAGCGCTGACCTGGGGCAGGTAGTCACACACAACTCCAGAGCGCCCTCTGTTGGAATTTTACACAAACTGGGCCTCAACAAAACTTCCTTTGAGCACAAACCCACTGCCATGTTAACATCAATGACATATCAGAGGAGGCTTAAAGCATGTATTAGTAAATACCAGACAATCAGTCAACAGTGAGGATGAAGAACATTAAACCAGAAGATGAAGGTCGGTTATTTAAGACAAGAAACGCTGGTGTTTTTAGGCAAGTTGCTGTAATGAGAACCTTATAATTAAAGGCTTATAAAGAGTTATGCTACAATATTCCATTGCCAAGAACAAACAAAATGTGCCAAAAGAATTGTATTTCACCTTTGCCTCCAACCACAGGACAGTAGTTCCTATACCACATTGCCAACGTGTATTTTTCCTTTTTTTTTTTTTTTTTCATTTTATACTAAACGGTCATTGGTAAAGAAATTTGTTGATAATTGGTAAAAGATGCTGCCAAAAATATCTGCAGCGCTCAAAATAGAAAAATTCTATACATACTTCAGAATACCCCTCACAAGACATAAACTGCAAAAAGAAAAAATATGATTACTATGCGTTTAGTTACTAATTTCAGATATAGTTTAAAGAAAAAAAAAGAAACAGGACAAAACATACAACAATGCTGAAACAATACTTAAGAGATGTGGATTAGACAGCATTAAAGAGACTCATACTGACCCCAGGTGCAACAAATCAGAAATATTGCCATATATGTTGTCATGACAACTACATTCTATTCATTAGCTTCTAGACGCCCTTACAGGAGCTTTCTGAGCAGTTTGATTGGCCATAATGTCTCGTTTCACCTATTCTAACACTACTTTCCTCTCTGTAGCCCAAACAGAAATTTATACAAGATGCTGAAGATGGCGGACTAACTACTCAATTTTAAGCTTAAATTAAAAACGTAATCTCCATTTGCCTATTCCGCCATCAATTACCCTGCACAATCAGTCGGACATTTCTCTGTAATCAGAACAGACTCAAAATACACTTAACAGAAGTGCCAAATTGCCTGCTGGTTTCCATTCTCTTCCCTAAATAGAGGGAAACCCTTCCTGATGATTATGGTATCTGGTGGTATGGTACTGAGATGGCCAACAGAGATTTGGGTGGGGGAAAAAAAAATGTAGGGAATCCAGAACTTTTTCTTTGGGGTCAGCCTGAGACCAACTTCAAGTGAAAGAGCTGACTTTCTAAACAATGTGTCTTGCTTTCAGATACGGCATTAATAACCACTGCATCCACTCACTGGGTCCCCCTACCAATTCAATGCAAAGCCAACACACACCTCAATATGTTTCATCGCAAACGGGTTAGGTCATGAATAATGCACTGGAATTAAATGAATTTTCAAAAGGTTAATAATGATGACAATTTATGGAGGGGGAAAAAAGAAGAAGCAAAACACTGGTCTGTTGGAAGCATCTTGCAGCGGAGTTCGTACATGAACATACACACTTGGCAGAATGGGCCAAATGAAAGTTCTCACTGATATGAAGAGGAACTGCTCCACCAGTAGCTTCACCATACACATCCACCGAAAACAAAAAAAAACTGGCTGTTAGTCGATCTGCCAAATAAAATATGCGTTTCTAAGCTTTCTGAAATGGCAAATGCTTAAAGCAACTTTTCCTTTTCAGTAAAACTGTTTCTTCGCCAGGTGTGGAGGTTCATAAGCACAGTTTCAGACTAAGTGTGCCCATAGTGAAATACTCCCCAGCCATTTACAAAGATGAACAGTCCCGCCGCCAACAGCATCCATATTCAATAAGAATAAGTTAAAATCTGAACAATACAAGATAAAATCTGCAGGTCAAAGGCAGAGGAGTCCTCTCTCCTTTTGAGTTCTATAGTGTGTGTATGTGTGTGTGTGTGTGTATACACATGTGCATTTGTGTAGGCTCAGAGAAGGCTGACCTGTATGTACAATGTGTGTGCTCACAGTGAGTGAGATGGTGTGTATATGTATGTGTGTAAAATGTGTGTTGTATATTCAAAGCAGGCTGGCCAGGCTGGTTGTTGGTCCATTCTGAGCTTGAATCTGCACAGGTGGAGGTCCATCTGTCCACTGTAATACACAAAAAATTCAATACATTTTCTGCTCACAAACTCACTGGATTTGTCACATGTGTAATTTGAACCAAAAACCAAATGACAAATTACTATTAACCCCTCAAAGTCAGTAGCATCATTGGCAATAAGAAATAAGCTTTAGTACAATACTGATTACTTCTAACTTGTAGCACTTTATAACAAGTCTAGATTTAAGACTTTCAGTTGATATATCTGTAAACAGAAGATATTTCATTATGGAAATCAGATGGCTGGTAAGTAAGCAGATTCGTTTTGAAGAAAAAAAACCTGCTTTACATTTTGCACCATTTTACTAATCATTCGAAAGAAATGATTAAATTATGTAAATTATGTGAATATTTAATTCACTGTGTAACAATGTAATGAAATAAAACAAGTGTTTTGCAAATTAATGCAATTATTCTTGAATTTGAAAAGCTAATATGTTCTTTTTCCCCTTTCACTGGAAATAAACAGTCCATGGGTTAATCTGTGTGCTACAATCTGCTCAGATTGATATGAAACAGTTACATTAAGATGCAAATAGGTTTGGCCGACATTACTGAAGCTCTTACACTTATAAGGTTGTGTTCAGGCAGACTGCAGGCAGCTATGTGATCCTGCAGGAGCTGCTGGGAGAAGTTCTGGTGCATCTGAGCTGCCTCGTGTGCATCTATTGTGTTCCCACAGGCCTTGTTCAGATCTAAACAGAGAAAACATGGACAAAAACATTCTAATGAATCAAAGAACTCAAAACCAAATTTAAAAGGTTATTGATTTACATTTTTCATTCTATTAGCCGAAATTAAGGTCTAGCTTTACCCTGTTTTTATATTTAAAGACTAGAGCATCTGATTATTTAAGGATTGTGGAACCTTTGTTTACCTTTGAGCAGAGCAGAGGACCACAGCTGTACAGACATATCAGGAATCTTGCTGGCCAGCTGCATTGCTGGAACCACCATGTTGTTGCTCTCCTGGAGTAGACCAAAACTGACTGTGAAAGCTTTCAAAACACATGTAAAGCCAAAACATCCTAATTGAAGCTTAATTTATCCAGTTAATCAAGGGCTGTTCAAGTTTATCCACAAAGGGTTCATGCTAAACAAGAAGGAGCCACTTGTGCGCTTGCTTTGCTGAAATAAAAACCCGCACACATGCTGTCCCTTTGTGGACAAGGCTCAACACCAATGAATTAGTCAAAGGACAAAACTATCTGTATGCTAACAGATAGATAAAAACATGCAAGTGATGCTTATGGATAAATACAACACTTACCCTGTGGTTACCCAGAACATAAAATATGTGACCAAGAAGAACAAGGGAGCATGCCGTCAGTCGATTCAGATCCTCAGCATTGGACATCTTTAGAGTCTCGCGCAGGAAACGTCTACACACACACACACACACACACAATTTCTGTCCCTCAGCAAAAATACAAAAAAGAACTTGCCTACAAGACTAGATACAGGGGGTCCTCGGGTTACAACGGGGTTCTGTTGCTCAACATGCATTGTAACCCGAATTTCATCGTAAGTCGGAACTCATGCATGTAATGAGGCTGTGGAGGCTTTATTTAACAGCACTGTGCTTTGTTAACAGCCTGAAACAAGCTTCTCAGGGCTTTCTTGCACACGCACGCACACATCAAACTCTCAACTTTTTCTCAACTCTCTCTGCAGCTCTCCGCTGCTTGCCCGGTTGCTAGATTGACCATTAAGGTAAAATACCCCCTTTGATTGACTGTAAAATTCTAATCTACTCACGCTCGCCACAAATTGCATGCACCTCAGTCCCATATTACCATAAAGCATTTAGTAGGTGTTCAACTGCATTCTACTACTGTATGAGACAGTAAACACACACACAAAAATGTAGAGCACAAATGACATAAATCACCATTGTAACCACAAATGATCGTAAATCGAGTACGTTGTAACCAGAGGATCCCCCTTATTTCAGTTCATGAATGAACTGTAATTTATTGTATTGATTTAAAATCAAGAGTCAAGCTGTAAACTCACTTAGCCTCATTGTAGCGCCCTTGAAAGAAAGACAGGAGTCCACGAATATAAAAGGCTGCCGCCCTCAGACAATGAGAACTGTATAGATATGAAAAGTGCATTAAATTCAAGGTCAGAAAGTTTAGTCAAGGTTTTACAGCACATCTTTAATGCTGTTGTGAAGATGCACATAAACGTGTTGAGATACAGAGAAGTGTATGACCATAATGTGCAAACAAAAAAATTGTGCTATGCAAATCTGTGGAGCTGTGTGTGAAGCTCCAGCAATGTGAGTGTGTCCGTTTCTGATAGTGAGAGAGACATAACTCAAAATGCTTGAGAAGATACAAGCATAGAAGATGCAAATGTGTTGATGAAATGTTGGGACAATCACTCTGTTGTTCTAACACTGATCATTGCTATAAATTAACTTTTTGCATTTAATGGGAGTACATGCAATAGTGACAAAATTAATTAAGCTCTCATACCTCACAGGAAAGTTGTGGTCAGGATTTATCCTCTCTAATAGGCTATAAAGCTGTGCAAAAACAACAAAAATTACATCAAACCATTCCCCATGGTTAATGGAGTCTAAAAAGCAAATAAAAAAAGTTTTAGAGTAACAAAGTGTTGACTGACCTCTTGGTGTCGGTTCCCCTCTCTGATATACACACTGGCTAGGTTGGTTACGATGAAGGTCCATAACTCCTGGTGTGTAGTGAGCTGCAGAGAGAGGAAGAGGAGTTAGAAAGTTAGAAATTTTACTAACCATATATTTTGTCACACTTTAGAAGAACTGCAGCTATACACGGAAAATGCTTTGTCCACACAAGCAAACGTGGCCCTCCAGAAACGTAGTCACACAAAGCTTGATTTGAACTTTTATATCTGTGTTTCACATTCCAAATTTAACTCTGACTCTACACAAGCTATCCAAAAGCACCCCACTCTTTGGTTAAAGCAGAAGAAAACAACTTATAACAGCTCTGAAATCAGGATTAAAGCGGATTGCAATGCCACAAGATATCCCTTCATACAAAACACTGACCAAACGGTGCAGTGCTCTCATAATGCCTGTGCAGCAGCAGTTTCAGCAACTGAGGCAATTGCAAAAGATGTAATAGCAGTTTCAGAAGTTAGCACTTACCCGCAAAGCTGTAGTAAACTGAGCCTCTGCATTGTCCATACAATTCACTGAGATGCAATATAAACCCTGAAAGTATACAGGAAAAAAACAGAAGACTGTATGGTAAAATGATAGGACAACCAAACCAAAATCTCTTATTCAGTCTTAATAAAGAATGCTGATACAGCATATAGTCTTAAACATAGTTTTACGTTTTAACAATAATTTTAAAACATCCTAATCACTTTCCTATCAATATATGCAAATCTAACTGCAAAATTGCCAGTTTTGAATTCAGGATTTATAATGTGTCAAAAAGCAAGTTACTTAAATAAGTCCTTTAATAGATAGAAAAAAGTTGGAAAGTGTTGGGAAAACAAAATAAAGCACTGTGAAAAACTAATTAAAAGAAGACTGTAAGGTATGAGAATCTTAAAACCACCATTTCAGCTGTATATGAAATGAATGTGTGCAGAGTGCGTCCAAAAAAATAGGTGTACTCACTAATAGTGTATGGAGCTGAGCAGCATGGTTGGAGAACAGGCGTGAAGACTGTTGGCACAGCTGACAAACCTGAGAGATCTATTTGAATCATAAAATCTATTAGTACTAAACAAATAAGCCTGATGAAAAACAAAAGCACAACAGAGGTGAACTGATTAGCAGACCTCCTGCAGCGCCGTCGCCTTGTGGCCTGTAACCAGGCGACACATGATGATGTGCTCCAGCAGGATGACTTGGAATGAAGACAGAATGGGACTGCAGTCCAACACTGAAGAACACAAAGCAAGTTAAGTACATTTAATACTGATCAATGTTCTAGACGTCTTACATGCAATAGAAAGCACTACAGTGAATAAGTGTGTTTTGATGCGGACTTACTCTTTAATTTCTCTAGTTGCATTAGAGCTTTGTCTGTGTATTTCTGTGCCTTCTCCAAATATCCAGCCTGCATTGAGTGCATGACCGTCACCTACACAAAGAGATGACATTTAACTTCTTTGATTAAAGATCAGTGAGGATGCAAACATTCTTGGAGAAGTCCATTCTGAATTTTTGAGAAAAACCGGTGCATTTCTGTCGATCTGTATCTCAAAAAAAAAGAATAGGGAATGTTTAACCAATCATAATTTCATCAAGGGAAAGAAGTGTGATACATGTCAATCAGTAAATGAAATACAGAATAATTATATTCCAGGAAGATGTAGAACAACCAACAGAAAATAAAGTCTCTTAAAATAATCATTTTGACAGTCACTTTGGGCAATTGATTGTGATTTTTGAGTTGTTCAACATGTCGCTCCGCATAAACTCATCATACATGCAGACAGATATTCCCTAATAAAAACAGTACATCAATGCAATTATGTACACTGACAGTATGCAAATAACGCATTGTTTCTATGGCTGATGATACTTACCAGGTAGACAAGCACACACATATGCTCCTTTGGCAGCCAATGAAAAAGGTCTGCAGGGTTACTGGGCAGGATCTCATCATCATGAAGTGTTGAGATGGTTTGGATACACTGCTGTAGCTGTTTTAAACATGGTTTAACACTTTTCACCTGAAAAGAGACACACACACACACACACACACACCCACCTTTATTTTGAATTGATGCCAAAATAAGTCAATGTTCAAACTCAAATGTTCTTAAAATTACATTTTAAAAAGTATATCAAGACAAGATGGAAAATAACTAGTAGCTAATTCTGGTACACAGCATCTTTTCCACTTATTTATCACAATCTTTGTCAAAATAAAACTTATAAAACTAATAAATACTACTGGTATTGCTGAATATCATTATTGTAACTGGTGTCAGTATAGTAACTGATGTCAGCAAGAAATTATTTTATAGGTGAAGGAATGAATGGATGAATGCAGTCCAACAAAAATTGTGTGATGTCATACTTGCTGTGTATTATTGTGTGTGCAGTGAGAAGCTTGAGCACAATAGCCTATTTTTAGATAGCCATATTAAGTGCTCATATTAAAAATGATTACTTTAAAACTTCTAAGTTTTCAATACATCATGAAATAATTTTTGGTGAATAATAAGATCAAAAAGTTCTACGGCCAAAGTATTAAGTATCATTTCTAATTTAGGGTTAAGTGGGAGAAAAACATCTTGGAAGTAATTGGATCTTGCAAGTCACCTAGCCAGTCACTTAGTCCTACTTATTACAGCATGGTAGCCAGAGACAGCATTATTACACAACATGGTCTATGCAACAATATATGTGTGTGTGTATATATAAATATATATATATATTTCTTCTATGGAGACACTGACCTGCCCAGCATCCAGATAATGCGTGACCTGAAGCACTAAGAAAAACACCCGGAGGGACTCTTTCTGTATGGGGTTTCCCTGCCAATTCTCCACAATCTGCCCACACAATGTGAGCAAAGGATGCACCTCCTGCAGTTTACGCTCCATCAGCAGCAACTAGACATATACATGTAAAAACACATATGTAAAAAAAAAAACCAACAAAAAAAAAAAACCTTCAGTGCAGTTTATCATGTGGATGCAACTTTGCCAGTAAAATTGGTTGTAATTATGGTCTAACTTTAAAAAAAATTGAGAAAGCAGGAAGACAACAGCACTAGGGGGGAAAAAATAAACATCTACCCAAGCATGGATACTCACCATGCCTTTGCTCAGAAGAAACAGTGCTCTGTGGAGAAAGTAAAAGAGATCAAATAAATTTGCAAATATAGCATATTTACTAATTCTAAAATTGCTTCCAATATATTATATAATCCCCATGCCTGGTATATTCTGATCCCACCACTCTGGCATATTCAGCACCTACTCCCAACAGGTCACATGCAGACACCAAGTCCTTCTCTAGCGTGTGCAGTTGCTACAAAAGAAACTCAGACAGTTAGGAAAATTCTCCAAATTCATTGGCTATTAATGCTGAATGCAGAATATTAAGCAAAGGAGTAGCAATCACCACTTACCGCTAGTTGAAATAACAATCTGCAGTGCCAGTAAGGAGTCTGCTGGGAAATCTGGATGGCTTTGCGTAGTAAAGGCTTAGCAGAATCAACCAAATTCTGTGAACAAGAACAAAAATATAAATACATCAATAAAAAAATCATTTTAGCTGATATTAAAGATATTATGGTTCAGTAACTGCCTGTAGGCTTTTGGAAAGCTTCACACCAGATGTGAAACACAGCGGTAATATGATGACTGCATTCATACACAAACATTACTGTGGCCTTTTACCAAACTGTTCTGGACACCAGCCCTCCAGGTCCAACTTTGGACATCATACATTAGATGATGTGAGCAAAAAGGGGGCCTTAATGAAGATTACCAGTTAGAAAAAATTTCTGGATGCTTTTGGACACAGTCCCACATTTCACAGCGAATAATATGTAATTACTTATAACCAAATACATACCTGCTGGCAATACAGCTCAGAGAGGAGACTTGCTGCTTCAAATTTAACATCTTCGAACTGTGGAACCTAGTAATACTGGTTAAGGTTTTTTATCCTACAAAATGAATACATGGTAATCTGCAGGAATTCTCAGCCAGCCACTAACGAGCTGACTTGAGCACACTAAAGAAACCCATTCACTACTATAAACTTCAGCCATAAGCACTTACTGTCCTGGTTTACAAGTGAAACTGGAACCTTTTTGACAGTTTACGCAAACATGGACAGAATATATATGTCCTGTACACCAACTCGGTCGTCCAGGTGCAATTTTGTCTGTTTTATGTAAAAAAAAGGATACTTGTTGCGAGATGCACCACTGAAAGAGAAAGACCGAGATTATTAGCATACAGTGCCACCAAAGAATTACGCATCCACAACATGAAAACAGTGATAATGTGAAAAGAACTAATAAGCCGCGGAAAAGTTGAACGCTGAAAATGTGATAAAAATGAAAATTATACTGTATTCAGAGTTAATTAAGACTATTTTCACAACCGACTTTTGTGTAAAGCTAATGAGCTCCACTGTATGGATACAGTGAATAGCATATCGAGAAACCACTAAATTTTAGCTTTGTTTGATACAGTCAATCTTCTAAAACAAATCACAAAAACTACAGAACCTGTGGAAGAAAACGTAAATCCATATCTAGCTAAACTGAAATGTGGTAAACCGGCGTTTCCACCTCTGAGGCCTAAGTGTTCGCCTCTGCGACGCATCCCCGGTGTTTCCTACACGGGCCTTACCGCTTTCTCCAGATGACTCCGAGCTAGGTCGCTGTTCTTGGTGTGGTGGTACAAGACCGAGCCGAGCTGGAGGTGAGTTCGGGCTTCTACCCTCTGCGGAGGCTTAAACTGAAATACAGCCTGGAGACAGTGCACACACAAGCGGATTTTTGGCGGGCTGGACGTGCG
>JBBIGC010000041.1:30508537-30521028 GCA_037576955.1 Lepidarchus adonis | reverse complement strand
TATAAGTGTTTAGATGCTGAGGTAGTCGCGGAATAGTGTAGTCTTGAGGTGTTTCTTGAAGGTAGAGAGAGTCTCCGAGAGTTCTTATCCATTTCCACCTTGCTCTACCATCCAGTTTGGAGGGCCGGCCAGATCCAGGAAGGGTCCTAGTAGTACTGTCTATGTCTATGTCTGTCCACAACTGTATCCCTGAGATCCCCCTTGAAAGTGGCTTGCCATCCGTAGTCAGTTGGTTATTGTCAGTTGCACTACCAAGCAAGGGAATCCTTCAGGAACAGCTGTTTTTATGCTTCACTAATCACACTGATTACAGTTGATCACAGGTGGAAGCCAGTAACCATGGTCTGCATTGGAAATTGTGGTTACTTACACCTGATTGAGTTTACAAATATTGGCGCTTACTATTCTTAGAAATTTGTACCTCCCCAAAGATATTCCAGTGATTTGTGTTTTACCTGCTGATTACTGATATTCTTACAATTATTTATTTTGCATTGGAAGTTCTGTTTTTTCTGATTTTGATTAGTTTGCATTAACACATTAGATATTGTATACTTAATTATGCAATATATTTGTTTATTTATTTATTTACTTTACAATTTTAAAGCATAGAAATATCTGAAACAATAATATTTTTATTAACATTTTTAAATCCCATTGTTTGGTTGTGTATTTATTGTGTTTCATTAAGAAAACCCTATATATTGGTATGAAAACAACTTATTTTCTGTGTGAAATCAAGCATAAAAGCAGTTATAAGCAACATATGAGGAACTTCTTCAGCAAAAACTTGAATATGATAAGAGGGAGCATGCAAAATGTATTGAATGCAGGTATTTTATGTCCTCAGTGTAGAGAAAACCTGGGCCTTAAAACTGCATTAAGCAGTGGAATCTCAGAGAACATGCTCCATTTATGTCTTACAAAAGAAATAGACATTACTGGATATTGTAGTTACACTCTACTTTATATATGACACAAAAGAATTGTGCCAAGTGTGTGTGGAGGAAAGGCTTAATTAAAATAACTATATTTAATTTAGACAATCTAGATGTTATACTGCTTTTATTTACAGGTGCACATCCAAGTAGACTATTAAGAACTGTATAAAATTAAACATCACTATCATCATACTGGATTCGTTTATACATAGATTTTACATAACTGTAACTACAGTGATTACAAACTTTGACAGTGTGGTGGAGATACAGGGTGACCCTTGAAAAACCTCTTAAATCTGCTCAAATCTTGCTCAGTCAGCTCAAATCTTGCTCAATCTGCTAAAATCTTGCTCAATAGACTCAATAATTATTTCTCTAAAACTCCTTAGAAGAAACAGAATAAGACATAAAGAGACATGAGGTACAGGGGGAATAAAAAAACAGATGACAATTGCAGATAAACATGAGCAGTTATTATTCTGGCAGATATTAGCACAGTGTTAGACTTTATTGAGAATTTAACAATACTGAAATTAACAATTGTAAAGTACATAACTGAGGTTATCAGCTCAGAAGAAATATCTGAGCAGCAGAAAACTTAAACAAAAGTATTGTTTGTCTGCACAATAATCTCATTGTTTTCCAGCAATTCCCAACCTAGGCCTGTAGGATCTCCTGCTCTGCACCTTTTATCATTTTCCATGCTCCCAATACACTCATTCAACTAAATATCTAATTAATAAGCTTTTCCAGGATTGACAACGATGTGTAAGAGCAGGAAAAACAGCAAAAGAGGTCTTAATACCTCACCTCTGTATTTTCTCTTAGAACAGTGGTTTCAAATCTTGGTGCTCTACTTAATGCTTCACTACCCTGCACCAAGATTTGAAACTACTGGTCTTGGAGAAAATACAGAGGTGAGGTATTAAGACCTCTTTTGTTTTTATTTCCTATGGAGAGCTCAAAATACCTGAAACTAGAACCTTAAGAGTCAGATGGGTTTGATTAAGATAAGATATTTTGTTCATATGTAGAGCAGCTAGATCTTGTCTAGAATTAAATTCCGTTTTTCCCCCCTAGACTTTTTTATAGGTATCGAGATTTGGCCCCTCAACTTGTTCCACTGGACTACACCAACCAGCCAGATGTGCGGCTGCCTTATGAGCTGATTGGCAGCATGCCGGAGTTGAAGGTGCAGTATATCTAAGGCACTGTGCCGCTCATGCCATGTTCCTTATCAATTATAGATCCCCTACTAATTGATAGCGGTCTTGGAGAGCGCATGTGTCATCAGATCGCCCTGAACTGGAGATAGCAGAGAAGTCTAGGAGGGCTTTAGACTGTGCAGCTCCATTATGCGCCACTCCACACAGCAATAGCACTGGCACTTCTCGCTAACTGTCTGTCACAACAAGAACTGAAGAGTCCAAAACCCCACTGATGTTTCATGATGGTTATTTTAGCTTGAGAGATTGCAAATATGCAATCTTTTCATTACATGTAGTTTAGTATATTGTTTGTGATGTAGATATTACGTTAAGTTAAGCTAAGCTAAGCTAAGCTAAGCTAAGAAGTTAAGTCTCTAAAAGTGTTTTACATTTTAGATTTAAGCTAGATGTACTGTGCATTCCAAAGAATAGTTTGGTGTAAAAATACATGTTGACAATTTAGCTCTTAGCTAAGACGTAGTGAATCAGCCAAGACATGTTTCTGACATAGTTTTTCATGTTTAGTTTTTAGGTAAGAGCGTAATATTGCTAACAAACACTAGAAGATAATTGTCCCCAAAACTATTCTCAATCCCATGGAATTGCATCAGCTCTTCATTAAGGTTGTTAGTGTGGTTTTGGACTTACTATGAGTTATAAATATGAATCATCCACAGCCACAATTCTGTTCCACCTTAATGAAGGTGTTTTTTTGTTTAAATTGTGCTTCTTTAGTATAGAACTGGAGCTACAAGGCTAGTGTCGCTAACAAACTCTAAATGTATGTGTTTTAGAACAGCATTAGGCAGCCATTTTAGATACACATTGAGTGATTCAACTGTTCTGTGCCCACCTTTGCAGCTAATCCGATCAGACACCTACAAACTATTTCTAACTGCCTAGAGAATGTTTTCCAGATAGTAATGTTCCATGACTAAGAGGAATGTGTTGGACTTCTTTGTAACACTCTCAGACAGTAATGTAAAAGCCAAATTAATAAATGTAATTAAAAAAAACACTTACAGAATGTTATACTATGTCCTAAACAACATTCACAAGTCTGTGCAACCTTTAAAAAGAGATTGTTGTCTTTTAGTGTTTGCTATCAATGTTAAATTTAGTCATGCTCCAGTTCTAAACTAGAAATGCAAAACCTGGACTCCAATATTCATTTGACTATTATATATCTGGGGTAAATGGAAAATGATATACAATAGGTTTTCAAGAAGAACTCTTCCATTTAGGTTTATATCAATTATTTCTAAGAAAAGAAAGGTACATCACATGTACTTTATATCTTATCTTATCTTATTTCAAGTCACTCAGAATCTTGTGCTCATTTTTCCTGCTTCTTGCATATCTACTTCCAACAACTGACCGTTCACTTGCTGCCTAATACAGCCCACCCCATTTATAGATACAGTCAAACCGCATTAGCTCTCCCCTATTGGTCAAGAGTTGGGTTTGGCAAGCTATTGAAACAGGATAAAAAGTGAAGACCCCTAAATGACTCATTTACTTCACCGTAAATTACTTGACTCGATACGCTGCGTCTGGCTTTGAAACGACACAGCCAAGTGTTTAAGTAAAAAAAAGAGGTAAAATCCTAGTTCAGCTCCAAACTGTTTGGCTTTTTTTTTTTTTTTTTTTTTTTACATAAAACAGCATCAGTAATGGTCACATTTTGTGATCTAACAAACGAAAATCACATTTCCGGCCCCACTTCAAGCTCAAGAGGCAAACATTTTTACTTACATTTTTACTGCCATTTTAACTTTTGGCTGAGAGAATGTTGCCACCTGGTGACAGGCTGATGAAATTGAGCAGTGAAAACATCAGCGATATCCTGCTGCGTCTTTGTCGAGTTATTGCCATGACAGGTGCAAATTTCTTTTTTTTGCTCGCAAGTTAGAGAGTGCAACTTTCATTTACCAGACATTTTGGGTTTAATTCACAAACCTGTATGCAAACTGAAGCTGTTCATGCTAGCAGAGGATGGGGTTTCCTGTGTTGATTGATCCAGAAACCAACCAGCTTTTTTGCAGCTTTTCATGGCGAGAGGCGGGTATGGTGAGCTAATGGGGTATGATTGTATATATGACTGTCAAGAATGGAAAACAATCCACTTTTTTCACATTTACTTTTAAATCATTCCATGATGCAGGCCTCTCTAATGATGGCTATTGTGTCTGCCTTTTGCGTCTCTTGTCCAGGATAACCCTTTCAGACAAAGGATTGCGGAGGTGTTTTCAGAGGATGGAGAAGGAAATATGACGTTGGATGACTTCTTGGACATGTTCTCAGTGTTGAGTGAAATGGCACCAAGGGATCTGAAAGCCTACTATGCCTTCAAAATCTATGGTCAGTCTTTAGTTATGATGTTATTTAATGAGGTAGTGAGGCAAAAATCTTTAAAAACAAATTAAATACTTTTATTTCCCAAGGAAGTTTCCGGTAAATTGCTTGTTTGCGTGTTTTGGGTGTGTTCTAACACAGATTCTTTACAAATGCAAAAAAGCAAAACACTTGCTTGGATTGAGCCTGAAGCACTTGGAAGTTTGTACAAGTTGTGTGAGTTGATGTCAATGCATTTTGAAATGTCAGAAAGAAAATCAAATTTGTTGAATTTCTTCAACCAGTGGGTCAGTGGGACAAAGGCCAAAGTTGTTTGACAGATCTACTGGACAGTGCTGTTTCTTGTGTGTAGGTGCTGCCTGTGATAATACTAAAAGCAAGACACGACTTCCGTTGTACGCAGAACTTTCAGAACTTTTGGGGAGAGAGAGAGAGAGAGAGAGAGAAAGAGAGAGAGAAAGAGAGAGAGATGATTGTTTCTTATAGCCTCATGGTGCCATTGCAAATTGAACATTGCAAACTTGTCATAGCAAAGAAGTCTTGTCTAATTGTTATAAAATCTATATTATTCCCCCTGATCCTTTAAAAGCTAATTCCAGTCAGGGTATAATGCAAGTGCCTCTACAGTATGGTAATGTTCTTATGCAGTCAGATTTTAATCCATAGTAAGAAGGTATCTGGGCGTTCAGAATGACTAGGTCGGGCAACAGGGTCATGTACAGTAGCAAAGATCATCTGCCTCCTTTTGTGCTGATCTTGTACTGGTCCCGTTGAGGGAGCTTTAAGGAAGGGTGTAAATAATGCAGGAGTTCATTAGAGCAGTCTCTATCTCTGAACAGAAGTGTGTCTGATTAAACATGCCATCAGAGTCCGATATTTCACAGCAGTCCATGCTTCACTGCTGTCAAGGGTCAAGGGAAAGTTTTCATTCATTATTTACAGTCGGTAAACAAAAGCAGTTGTGCTACTGGCCTGACGGTCTGAAACAGAAGTCCCAAAGCCAGTTACGCATTTCATTTAATCAAAAGAAAACAAATTGTTGTAAACTGCAAAGTGGCTCATAAAGTTGGCACTTCATTCTTTTGCCCACTGTAGCTTACATTGCTGTGAAGACACCACAGTGTGAAACAATCTGCTTCCAGAATGATATACACCTTTATACTCAAAAGGTTGTGGGCACCCTCTCATTTCTTCTGAAAATGAATGTTAATAGGAGCATTGTCCGGCATTTCTGTACTCTTTTGGGAAGGCAGAGTGGGAACACTCCACAGCTCTACTTCTGAGAGGTTTATAGTCCTTCAGCTGATACTTGCCATTGGGAATGCTGACCTTAGCATGTACAACTGCTCCACATCATCCTGTTCAATTGACAGTACTTTAATGTCAAGATTATTCAAGTGTGTGAACAACTGGACACGTTAGCAAAGGCTGCACCTTAAAGTATTTAATCATTAGAAAGGGTGTCTGGAAGAAGGCCAATATGGCCGCAACACATTGGCTTTTAATCTAGCTTCCCATGATGTATTAAAGGCATTAATATACATTTTTTCTATACAGCGTGCCATTCTTATGTCTTTTTTTTTGGGTGTCTGGATGTATTTGGACTGTTGTTGTGAGTGGTTAGGTCAGCAAACAAATTTTTAAAGATTTTATTTAAGAAAGAGCAATTACAATTTTAGTCAAAGCAGTAATAGAAAAAAAAAAACAGAGTATGGAGTCCAATATTTGTGGAAGAGGGATTTTCTCCCCAAAGACAATGTTAGGAAGAAAGGAGGAGAACAGAGCTTCATGACCCATCAGCCCTTAAATACAGTTTTATAGTATTTCAACCAGCTGTTACTGTCATGGGGGTTAGATACCAGTGAGTCTGGGTGTATACGAGATTGCTGGGGTCATTGTGCCATTCGGTTTTATGGAAATGGAAACAGTTTTACAGTCTACAAATGGTCGAGGTGGAAGGGTCTTGAATGTTCAGGGCATGAGAAAGGCAGGACATACTGTGTATACTGGTGATCCCATACTATTAGCCACAACATGAACGGAGTGGTCAGTCTGGTAAACTTCAAATTAGCATACAATTACGCAATTTTTAAAAATTTATTTATGAGAATAATGTTCATCAAAAACCCTGTTCAACATTATTGCTATGCAGAGATGCCGTAAAGGGCAGTAGTGGAGGTAGGGGGTTAGTTAGATTCCAAGGACTGGAACATTATGAAAAATAAATACCTACCGGTATATCTTTAATAGGGCCCAATATTTCTAGCAGCACCCAGGCCACTGTGTCTGATACAATTGTTACCACCCATGTTGCTGTTGGTGACAGCAATTGAACCAAACAGTCACCTCATTGCTCTGTATACTGTACTACATATAGCAGAAATGACCATTTTTACAAAGGTTTACTTTGACTTGAGATCAGTAAAGTCACCAATAGGCTGTTTTTCATAAAATGCTAAGTTTGGCTAGCTCTGGTTGAACTAATTCTGTTCTATGCCCAATTTTGTGTACATTTAGTCAGTGACACCACTACTAGCTAGGACAACATAATCACATTTTTCCAGACCCCTGTCATTGCAACATCATCAGTTGTACGTTTTCTGGATGGCAAGACCAATGCTTAAACAGCTGTGCCACTTGAGAGCCTTTATATTTTCTTTAGTGAGTTTTTTTTAACATCCTGTGCTGAGAACACACTTAAATATGACATTTTCCTGCCAATTTTAGTGCAAAATCTGGATTTATTTCATATGTTTAAAATACTGAAGATAATCCATTCGGTAAACAAACAGATGTTGTGCATTAAAATGTGCGGATGTATTTCCTGTAGAGCATGTGTACTTATTGTGACGAGACCATCTGACCAGGGGGCTATGACTGCAGGTACAAACTGGTGTGGATAATAAAACAGGGTATTTTATAAGACTACAGTATCATTACCTCACATATTACTTTACTTATCTTTCTCACTCATAAGACTTTAACAACGATGACTTCATCTGCAAGTCAGACCTGGAAAAGACTCTGAATAAGCTGACGCGGAACGAGCTGACGGAGGACGAGGTGAGGATGGTGTGTGAGAAGGTAATCGATGAGGCTGACCTGGACAATGACGGACGCCTGTCACTGGAGGACTTCCAGCACATGATAGTGAGAGCCCCTGACTTCCTCAGGTGGGTTTAAAAGCCTCTTTAATTAAATAGGCCTGCAACAGTGGCTCTGTACCATGGATGCCTAACATCTGTGCTGAGCCAGATGTGCTGGATCTGAATTCTTCAGGGTGATAAGACTGGACACTCCTGCTCTACATTGCCCCCGTAACACTCAAGGGGGTTTAAAAAGTGTTGACTTTACAACAAAGAGATAGAATAAGTTGAAAAATGTCTAAACAACTTTGAAAAATACATTTCTCAGACCTTTGCACAGTACTGTAGATATCCAAAATAAAAGTCTGTTAAATATATTTTTAAATGATCAAAAATATTAAATATCAATACAGGGGGTCCTCAACTTATGTTAAGTCTGGACTAGAACAATGGGGTTCAGTTCCTCAGAGTTGAAACCCACTTAAATAAGCACCTACGTGTATAATGCCCTTTTTTTATATGTTTTATTATACTTTCAGTTTCACACCGGCAGCAAAACCACTTAACTCTGTATGTTGAGTACAAGACCCCTGTACTTGTTGCTGCCTTATCTATACAATATCGTGCCAATACTACACTGTACTGACTTTTTCTCCCACCTAGAGCTCACAGATATATGTTCTGCTCAAAGTGAAACTGGTTAATATGTTTTTATTGCACTTTGTTAATTTGTATTAAATACATTAGGAAAAGCATCTGTGCCCATCCAATGCATTTCAGCTAATTTGGTTTATGTTCTAAGAACATTTCTGTGTGTTTAGGACATTCAGAGAATCCTAACAGTATTTCTTTAATATTTATTTCTTTATTATTCCATTCCAGCACATTCCACATCCGAATATGAGCTACAAGAAGCTGTTAAGCACCAAAAATGGATCACGGGATAAAAATAATTTTCTTGGACTGGACTAAGGAAAGCTGTGTCTGTAAGAAGTGGTGAAAGGGTTTAACTGTGGCTTTCATTTACAGTATAAAACCTGACATACTGTATATTTTCATTTACAATGATGACACTTTTCCTCCGCATGTGCACAAGCACACTTTCTGGGTGTATATTTCATATTCTACATTTTAGTTTTCTGGTTTCCTTTCGTATGTGATAGAAACAGCAATGAAATTGTATTGGATTCTGATATGTGAGCACTGCCCTTTTTAATAAATATGTCTGAAGGCCACTATTCTCTATAATGACTTCATTTTTTTCTTGCCTTATTGTACAGGACATATTAACATGATCTGCTCATTATTTTTGTACTGATTATTATCATTATTTTATTACTATTCCCTACACAAAAGTCCAATCACAGCCTAAATCGGAACCCTTTGTGGGACTGGCCGGGATTGTGAGTCAGACCTCAGATACCAGAAATGTAATTGTTCACCACTAACCCATATGAGTTTTAGCTCATATCTCTTGAACCATGTGGGATGAATTTGAAATTCCCCAGACGCTTTGGAAGCTCCATATTCTAATACATCTGGCCACGCCCATCTCTGCCTGCCAAATTTCTGTACCATATTGGAAAAACCCAAGCAAAACTAACTTCTCCTATACAATTTATCAGACTCTCAGGAAACTTGGCAGATTTATCTTTGCTCTGTGGAGGCAAAAAGTTATGAAAGGGATTTTTATATGATAAACATTTACAGTTATGTGACACTCAGTATTGTAAGCGTGGCCTGTTATTACTTTAAAGCCAACATCCGAACTGTATAGCTGACTTTGGTCCATGGCTGACATGTCAATATCAAGAACCACTTAAGATAAAAATCTACAGCTTGGTACACATATACTTGGCCTCATTTGCATACAAGTCATGAAGTGCCCATTGGCTGGTTTCCCAATATGGCCACCATACAGCCAATCAAATTTTAGCAGCTCATAAATGCTAGTGTGAATAGCTAATCTTGATAAAACTTCATAGTGTTGTTATTAGTCACACTGAAAAGCTACGTTCTGTCTCTGAATCAGAAATGGCAGCAGGCAGGTGACATACAAAATTCTCTCTAAGAAAAACATCAAGGACAGGCCAATATTCTGCAAACAGTCATTTTCTCTGATGAAGCCCCCTTCTGATTGTTTGGGGCATCTGAAAATGATTGGAGAAGAAATGGTGAGCGCTACCATTAGTACGGCACCAGTAAAGCATCCTGAGACCATTTATGTGTGGAGCTGCTTCTCATTCACGGGAGTGGGCTCACTCCCAGGAATAAAGACTGGCACCAGAACATCCACAGACAGCAACTTCTTCCAACAATTCAAGAACAGTTTGGTGAAGAGCAATGTCTTTTCCAGCATGATGGAGCACTGTGCCATAAGGCCAAAGCAATAACTAAGTGGCTCAGGAAACAAAACACTGAAATGTAGGGTCCATGGCCAGGAAACTCCCCAGACCTAAATCCAATTGAGAACTTGTGGTCAATCCTCAAGAGGCAGGTGGGCAAACTCCAAGCATTGATTATGAAAGAATGGGTTGCCATCAGTCAGGATTTGGCCCAGAAGTTGATTGACAGGATGCCAGGGTGAATTGTAGAGGACTTGAAAATGAAGGGCCAACACTGCAAAACTGACTCTTTGCATAAACTTGATGTAATGATCAATAAAAGCCTTTGAATCTTATGAAATGCTAGTAAATATACTTCAATACACCATAGAAAAAACTGACAAAAGAAGTCTAAAAACACAGGAAACATTGTGGAAAACAGTATGTGTCATTCTCAAAATTTTTTGCCCACGACTGTATTGAACATCGAGTTATTTATTCAAATGTAGCGTAAATGTAGTTAAAATCTAGCTTTATTTCTTATAATTATTTTTTTATTGCTTACTTTGCTTTTTGTCCTGTTATCTTTGTAAAGCGCATTGAATAACCTCAGTAAGATAATGTGCTATATAATTAAACTTGCCATACCTTGCCTAATTACAGCTCCAGTCTTGCCAGTCTGGAGACTGGTACAGTGCTCACCTTACAGGATTGGTGCCATCATTGGATCAGGAGGATATAATCCAGTAATAAAGAGGAAATTATGGTTGTAACGAAGAGCTAGCAATATAATTATATCACATTGGTATAAACCTTGATTAGCCATAAGATTAACACTACTGACCAGTGAAGGGAACATTGACTTTCTAGTTTTTTACAATGACACCTGGCAGGTGGATGGGATATTTAAACAGCAGGCGAACAGTCAGTTCTTAAAGGTGATGTGCTGAAGTCAGGAAAATGGGTGAGTGCAATGATCTGAACGGCTTAGACGAGAACCTTATTGTGGCAGCTAGAAGACGGAGTCAGAGCATCTCCATTTCATCAGGTTTTATGGAGTGGTCTACAAAAATGATCCAAGGAAGGACAACTGGTGACAGCTGTGGGCACCCAAGACTCAGTGATGCATGTGGGGAGGGTTCTAGTCCTGCTCCTGTTGCACAAAGTGTTAATGCCATTTCAGCAGCATGAAGGGGGCTTACTCAATAGGAAGGTGGTGTTAATGTTATGGCTAATGCATGTTTTTAAAAATGAACACAGACAACTCTTTCTTAAAAGAATCTTATTTTAATAAATCAAAAGTATCTACAAAACTGTAGACAAAATTTTTCTTCAATATGATTTTAGAAAGTACAGTACAATTTACGTAGATCTTCTGTAGAGTGTTATTTACAATATCTTTTTTTGTATTTTTTTTCCCTCCAAAATGTAACAATGGTTTTCTCCCCGTTTACCCAACAATCAACAATTAAACGATAATGGTTGTATAAAAGAAATGGAAACGATATGCATCACAGAGCAATTTCAAAAAAGGAAGAAGTAATCTAAATCTTTAGAGATTTGACAGCCAGACGTTATTACTGCTCAAGTTGATGCTTGTAAAGCTGATGAAATTTTAGGAAGCACTACTAATGTTCCACACTCTTTCATGGTTTTCCAGTTTCAAATACTGGCAGACTTTGAGTGCTGACAAAAAGTGCAAAAGTTGACAAGCATTGGGATTGGAAAACAACAATGGGTTGAACCATTAATATTGTTCACGTTTCATCATGGCCAGAATAATGGATGCATCATAGGTCCACCATAACAAACACACTGAACAGTGACATTGCTTTTTCTGACTCCGTACAGTATATACAAGGCTCATCGAAAAGAGCCACTGAATTGCACAAAAAGGAAGGAAGGTAGCTACGGCAGGAGGGCAAAAACTACAGCAGAGAAAAAATACAAGAGGTCAGAAATATTACCTTCATGATGCATAGATCCAAAATGAAAGATCAAGTATTAGCAATTAAGACAAAAGGCAGAACGTTACGAAAATATGACTAAAAGGGTGTGTATTTAGGATGGAGACAGTCAGAGGAGAACAATCAGACATTTCTGAGAAGGTACGACATCAACTCTTTGGGAAAATAAAGAAAGAAAGAAAAGAAAGTGCAGTAAAATTTTATACAAGAGCTCTCTGGTATGGTTTTATTTATTCAAACTAGATTCTGTTAGCCTAAGCTTTCACTCCTATTTAAAAAAATAAAGAAGGCCCCTTTAGAGTTAGCCAAAGAGAGGAAGAAGAGAATTCTCTACTTCTCCGAAACGAAATGGAAAAACTGTGCTTCTATTTTCAAATCTCCTAATGAATAAGCAATTGTTCCTTCACAAGGTCTGAGTCCCTTTTCATGCTGGTTAGCAACTAAAGGTTTTGCTGTCACGTGTAGATATATTATATTATATATATAGATATATATAGAGATATATATATATAAATGGAGATATATAAATTTATGTAGATATACACACACAGATAGGCAAAGAGATACAGAGAGATAGACAGACAGATAGACAGACAGACACAGAAAGATA
>JBBIGC010000041.1:30491668-30508437 GCA_037576955.1 Lepidarchus adonis | reverse complement strand
CAGATCATGAACAAAAGAAAGAAAAAGAAAAAAGCCAACTGGCTATACAAGAGTGGTGTGCATTTCATTATTATCTCTCATAAACATGGCTATTTAGAGAACAGTGAAGTGGATCAGCTGCTCAATGGCCAGATTAGCCCAGTCACATGAAGCCAATATGAACAGCAGGTATTAGCAAGCAGCGCTAAGAAGTCTTCCAGGGCAAGCAGTGCCATCTACGGTCTTAAATAGGGATTGACAGAGAATTTGACAAGAATGGATGTCAATCAGATCTTAGGAAAACACTACAAACTTACCACATTCACTGTAGAATCAAAGAATTGATATCTAAACATGAATTTGCATTAAGCTTGTAGGAAGACTTACTGGTTTCAAAATGTGCTTTCATTAAAATATTTATATGAAGCCTAGTAAACAAGTAATAGGTAGTATCAGGGCAAATCTATGATGTGATGCAATGCGGGTTACCACAGTAATTATGCCCTTTTTAATATAATAAAACACTATTAACTGGTGTAATTTTATCACAAAAGAAGCAGTTTCCGAAAGTGTGTTGATTGAAATGCATTCAAACAAGTGGAAAAACATCACTGCTATGCGGGGATATAGAACAACTCCAATATTTTTGCCAAAATGCTTTATACTACATTTGTCCAACAAGCAAGATTTATTTATATTCTGACAAAGCTTTAAAAAAGTACCAAAAGTCAGATTTGTACTAATAAAGAACAATATTCACTTGAGTTAAAGCAGCCCTGCTGCCTACTGAGGTTGATTTAAGGATGGACTGCTGTTTTGTCTTTAGAAAATGTAAGAAAATCCACTCATTCTAGAGGTCAATTATACAGCGGCAATGGAGCCAGCTCAATGAAAGCTAAAACACAAAAACTATTCAAATTTTAATTAAGATATTGTTGAAACAACATAGTTTACACCTGTACTGGCCCTAGTGAAATGGTGAGTAAACATAAAATATGCAATGTTGAGCAGGAAAGGGATTGATCTGGTGAAGGAAAGGTTAGGAGAAGGGGAAAACTATGGAACACAAATTTAGCAAGCAGAATAAAATTCAAATACAGATGCAATGTATCCTATATGTAAAGTGAGGTCAAGTGATTGTCGTAAAATGCATGAGAAATATAATGGAATGATAAAGAATAATCCTGAATAACTCTCAATGTTGGCTCAATGTGTCAGAACCCGGAAGGAAAACATCCACTACTTTTGTAAATCAGTGAGAGAATGGACTCTGGCAGCTGTGCTCAAGATGAAGCTTGGAGAGAAACAAAAAAACAACAACAACAGCAACAACTTTTCAGACACAATAGGCAGGAGTTTTTCCTTTGAGTGCGAAACAAAACAAGGTTTCACTACTTAGCTCTTTGTCCTTCATGACGAAAGCAGCAGCAATCCACCATGGCCTCATCAGGAAAAGGGTCATAAGTGGAAGGAAACTGTATCGCCAGCATGTCAGTGGAAGCAAACAAGAGTAGCTAAGCACTCCCAACTTTTATAGGGCTGGAAAAAGAGACATGGGGGTGGGAGAGAGGATGAGAGCGAGAAGAGAGAGAGAGAGAGAGAGAGAGAGAGAGAGAGAGTGTGAAAGTGCTAAAAACAAAAGCACAGTCCAGTAAAGTCCAGCCCCAAGGTGGTGGACGATAAGGCCTTGGTCTTCACAGTAGAACACAGCGGAAGAAGCTGCTCTTTTTCGGTTGCTCAGTGGTTATCTTTACACCATGATTGCTGCCCTGGGGATTGTTGCCCTCCTACAAGAAAAGACACAAAAAAATTAAATATACATAAACAAAAAAACACACACAAACACTTGTTTCAGATGACTGAGTCTCAGATTAAATTATTTCCTTATTATCTTGATATCAATTATTTAAATAGAAACAATTATTGCCATTACAACAGAATATATACTTTCAATTTATAAAAGGCATGAACTTCCTTCTTACAAGTGTCGCTAATACAGTGATTTAAAAAAGAAGAAAGTGTCTCACCAATTTGGTGTCCATCTTTGCTTTGATGTCTCTGGCAAGTGTTAAGAAAGCCTAAATGCACAGCAAAACAAAAGTCACCATGTTAGCTTGTGAAACATAAATTGTTTTATGTTTATAAGTTCCGCCTCCTGATTAATGAATAATATATATAATAACAAATTTAGGTGATTTTGTCATTGAAAACATGTTAACACAATCTTTGATGCATAGTTACATTTTATGCCTTAAACTAAACAAAAACAAAAAAATAAAACCTTGTGGCACTGTGCAAACGTTTGGGCACCTTTCAAAATCTGTACTTAGTAACACCTCCTCTGGCAGATATCACAGCTTGCAAACGCTTTTTAGAGCTAAAAGTCTTTTGTTCTTGTACTTGATATTTTCTCCCACACTTCCCTGCAAAAGGCTTCTAGTTCTTTAATATTCTTTAGTCGTCTTGCATACACAGCTCTATTAAGATCTACCCACAAATCTTCAGTGATGTTTAAATCAGGGGACTGTGATGGCCATTCCAAAACCTTCAGCTTGCGTCTCTTGAGGAAGTTCATGGTGGATTTTGAGGTATATTTAGGATCATTGTCCTGTTTTTTTTTTTTTACAGATGGTGTGATGTTTGCTTCCAGAATTTGCTGATATTTAGTGGAATCTATTCTTCTTTCCACCTGTGCAATGTTTTCTGTGCCACTGGCTGCAACACAACCCCAAAGCATGATAGAGCCACTCCCATGCTTAATGGCTAGCAAGGTGTTCTTTTCATGAAATGCTGCTCCTTTTTTCTCCAAACATGCCTTTGCTTATTGTGGCCAAAGAGTTCTATTTTAACTTCATCCGTCCACAGCACTGGTTTCCAAGTGCTCTTCCATGAAGGTCTTGTGGAATGATGCACCACCACTCCCAATATTTCCTGCTATAGATTCCTGCAGGTTTTTTGCAATCAAATGGGGATTTTGATTTGTCTTCCGGCCAGCATAAGAGCAGTTCTCTTGGTATCTTCTTGCAGCCTTCTCCTGCATTGTGGGCATCAATAACTTTCATTTTCAGAGACTTACACAGCTGCTTAGAGGAACCTGTGGTTGTTGAATGTCCACAAGGTTTGAAGAGTCAGAGTATAGTTGAAAAGCTTTGAAATTGGCACCAGCTGACATTTACTAATGACAGCTGTTACCATGCATCAGATCTAATGAGCTGATAAAGGTCTTGAACCTTGTAAAAAGAATCTTTGGATCTCTTAGGGTGCCCAAACTTTTGCACAGTGCCATAATAATGTTTTTATTTTTGTTCAATTTATGGCAAACAGGGTAACTATGCATCAATGTTTGCTGAAAATATTGTGCAATATTTTCCATGTTTTAGAATGACTGTGTTAACATCTTTTCAATAACAAAATCAACAAAATCTGTTATTTATCAAGGGGTGACCAAACTTTTGCATAAGGCACACACAGTCTTATGCAAAAGTTTGCACGTTTACATGTTAACTACTGTGTAGGTCACTCACGTTCTCCACATTGATGTTGGCCTTTGCACTTGTCTCCATGAATTTGATGCCATACTCTAATGCCAGCTGATGAGAGAAAATCCACAGATCATTCCCAATATGTTAAGTGTGCAAAACCGATTTCACACAAAATTGAAGTGTTAGACCAGAAGGACATATTGGTTCAGATTCATAAAACATATTGGTTACAATATGCAAAATGTTTCAAACTAATTTGGTCTGCTTTGTCACCATGGAGAAGCGCGCTTCTTCTCTCTTTTTTCATGTGACCATAATAGATATGGAAATGAGGTAAACATACATGTTTTTTTTAAAAATCCAACAAACAGAGCTGTGGATTGTAAGAAAATTAGTTGTTGTTGACTCTAAAACTGAATTAAAATTAGTAAAATAAATCAACTATCAAACATAGAAACTACAACAACTTCTATTCACAGTCAAAAAGGTGGTAAGGGACAATACAAAACTCAGAAAAAACAGAAAAAATTCAGAAAAAACAGTAGTTGAGGCAAAGTTCATGACTAGTTGAGGGATTTTGTTTGGTGTTATGACTCAAAGGGCACTTGTAAATGTGGGAAAAGCTTAGTAAAACAAGGCTTCACACAAGTAGTTAAACAGCCAAGTGAACCTTTGCATATGAATTTGCCAAAGTGTTACCACAATGTAAACAATGTAATGTGTGATTGGGATAATAATGCACATATACAAAATGAAATACTGAGGTTTGAATTGGCTACAAACTAGCACCAGTCACCTTCTCTCCTCGCTCTCTGGACACTTGTCGCTTGTCATTGATGTCACATTTATTCCCTAAAATCATCTTCTCCACATCTGCTGATGCGTGCTGTGTAAGACAGAAAAAGTGTCAGGAGTATTGTGCAAAAAATTGGAGGGTTTTCACAGAATGTGTGACAAAGCATCAAGAAGAATATGTTTTTTCCCAATTTTTTTCTTTCTTTCTAACGAAATAGCATTGTTTATTGGATTTGACAAGTGCCAACCAACAGCCCAGACTACCACATACACTACATACATAATCTTGAATCAAAGCAGCAAATTAATTAAGACATTTACCTCTTCAATGTTCCTGATCCAGTTCTTTATGTTGTCAAAGGATTTTTCATTAGTGATGTCATACACCAGCATAATGCCCTGAGATTGGAGAAACAGAGCAATCGGCTTAAAAACAGGGATACAATTTAAGCAGCCACATAATTCAGAGCAAAGAACTAGAAGAGTGCATAACACAAGCATGACTGGCTTTAAGAAGATTAAAAGAGAATGCCTAGGCATTATTTTTAAATTCAAGTGTTGCAATACATGCACTGAGAGTTTTTTCCTGATTGTTAACTCACCATTGCACCTCTGTAATATGCTGTTGTGATTGTTCGGAATCGCTCCTGTCCTGCTGTGTCCCTGCAAAACACATTAAAACTGCTAGAAAAAAACTACCCTTTGTTGCAGATAGGTTTACAATGTATCAAAAGGTGCCAACTTTTTTCTATACAGCTATTCGGCAGACATCTGAATAGTCTCACGTTTCAAAAGGAGCAAAAAACAGGATTACATTGTTTTTGCCTTCATTCTAATACAAATTTAACATTTATTTATAAAAAAGGGTTATCTGGAATGATGGCATAAAATACCCATAACAATCTTTCATTTGGGACAAGTTTAGCTTAAAACCATGTAAAAAATATACTTTAAGGAAACGTAAGGTGTAGAGATCTGAGTTTTCCAGTAATTTGGGTTAGATGATGTCCCACAAATACATCTTGCTATGAAGGTGTAAGACAGAGAGGCCTTTTGAAGGCAAGAGTAGTGCAGCATCATACCATATTTGTAACTTGATCTTCTTCCCATCTAACTCTATCGTCCTAATCTTGAAATCAATACCTGCAAGAAAATACGCACATCAGAAGGGTTGTTAATATTCAGTATGTAAATGACTTCATTATTACTTTTAAAAGTGCAAAACGATAGTATGGAGAACCTGAGCACTATGACTGACTTCACTTCCTCTTATGCTGATCATTTACACTGTGTTTTGGGCTTCATACAGTACACAGTACACTAAACAACAAACTGGCTAAAATGATACTTGGAAACGCCTCGTAAGAACAAATAAGCATGAAATGTCATGGTTCATGATCTCATGAGGGTCACAGATGCATTTGATAAACTTTGGGGGGTGTACAAGAGCAGCTAACTTTGCTTCGGTGACTTACCTCTAGCTAAAGACACCGGCAACTGCTACACAGGGCTAAAAATTGAATAAATTACTAACACCAATAACAATTTTGCCGGAACAGCTTAACAGGTCTAATAGCCACTCAGCACACAAAATGTCTACTTAACCACGTTAATGCTTAGTCACCAGCCACCTAGGTGTTTAGTGTCCACAATAACAGCAAAGACTAGTGGCTAACACTGCTAGTTAGCTAACGTTGTTCATTAAAGCCACTTTGCGTTAATTCAGCGATAAACGAAGTGGTGTACATTAACTGTAGTCTAACGTCTATGATAACTATAGGGAGATAATAGATGTGTTTTGGTCGGTGATCACATAACGACGCAGACTAGCTAACACTTTATAAGCCGTAGTTTAGCTTCCTATTGGAATTTTTCCGTTCCACCTTAAATTGTGAGGCAGTTGTATTCTGCCGGTTGCACGCGCGCCGTTGTGAAACTACGGCACGATTTAAGGTGGAACTGAATTTTCGAACAAGAAGTCGACAAATATGAAAACGGCATCATGTTGGTCAACCAGCTAATGCTACATCGCTAATTCACCGATACCCATTGTGTCTGACCCAGCTGAAGCAAGCAGACAGTTATGTGGAGGGAAACTAGCCTCAATATACCTGACTCCACACATAAAGCCAAAAAATACGTATTTGGTTAAAAGTAGAAAACGAGTTAAACCCAACGTTACTGGCGAAAAGCGACAGGCTATGGCTAAGGTTAGTGGGTACATGCTAATGCTAGGCTAACGCGGATCATGTCAGCCTGTCACTGGGCAAGCAAAGAATAAGCGTACCTATTGTGGAGATAAATGTTGAGTTAAAGGCATCCTCTGAGAATCTGAATAACACACAGGTCTTCCCAACTCCCGAGTCCCCGATTAACAGTAGTTTAAACAAATAGTCGTAAGTCTTCGCCATATTGATATTGCGGAAATCCCGCCCGGTAACTGAGCGCCGCGTAGACACGGCGGTGATGAACACACACACACACACACAAGCACGCCCTCCTCTCACACAATACACTTCCGTTTACATTAGCGGCCTTGTGAGGACTCGCTGCTAGACCCACAACGTATACAAAGAATAATTCCACCAATAATAAAAAAAATATATATGCATAATTAAATGTTGGTATTACATTTATCACCACATAATTGGCCTTGACCTGAGTGAGATAATTCTATGTCTCAACTGCACACTTAAATCCAATTGTAACACGTTTTTGAGTATGTACCATGTATTATAAAAATGGTAAATGCTGAGTATGTCCACAACAAACTCAACGCTGGTGGATTTGAGAGTGTGGTGAGTGAGTGACCCATGATGCTTTGGGAAACTAAATGGGAGGAGCTTCACATGGCTGCCAATATATTGAAAAAAGTAAACAGCGCCTTTGCTCTCTTCAAGCTAAGGGGTTAAGATGAATAGAATTACAGTTAAATGTATAGTTCTATCATTTAGGACACTGGCATAGCAACACTCCATCACTTCCTGTTACTATAAAACAATGGAGAACGTTATTCGTGTCTGCTGATCTCATACTATTAAGATTAGTATGTACATAGTATATAGACTAAAGTATTACAGAATAGAGTGTATTTGATTTTTTAAATTACATATTACACAACTATGCATAAAATACCAGTGATGAGTACAGAATGAAAAGCAGTTCCTTTCCATTTATTGGCTATGCTGTCCAAAGGCACATTAAGTTTAATACATTGATGGATTGCAACAGAAAATCATAAAGAAAATATGCTGTTTGAACTTTCAACTATATAACCAAAAGTCTATTTTGTTTTCACACAAGCACGCCCTCCTCTCACACAATACACTTCCGTTTACATTAGCGGCCTTGTGAGGACTCGCTGCTAGACCCACAACGTATACAAAGAATAATTCCACCAATAATAAAAAAAATATATATGCATAATTAAATGTTGGTATTACATTTATCACCACATAATTGGCCTTGACCTGAGTGAGATAATTCTATGTCTCAACTGCACACTTAAATCCAATTGTAACACGTTTTTGAGTATGTACCATGTATTATAAAAATGGTAAATGCTGAGTATGTCCACAACAAACTCAACGCTGGTGGATTTGAGAGTGTGGTGAGTGAGTGACCCATGATGCTTTGGGAAACTAAATGGGAGGAGCTTCACATGGCTGCCAATATATTGAAAAAAGTAAACAGCGCCTTTGCTCTCTTCAAGCTAAGGGGTTAAGATGAATAGAATTACAGTTAAATGTATAGTTCTATCATTTAGGACACTGGCATAGCAACACTCCATCACTTCCTGTTACTATAAAACAATGGAGAACGTTATTCGTGTCTGCTGATCTCATACTATTAAGATTAGTATGTACATAGTATATAGACTAAAGTATTACAGAATAGAGTGTATTTGATTTTTTAAATTACATATTACACAACTATGCATAAAATACCAGTGATGAGTACAGAATGAAAAGCAGTTCCTTTCCATTTATTGGCTATGCTGTCCAAAGGCACATTAAGTTTAATACATTGATGGATTGCAACAGAAAATCATAAAGAAAATATGCTGTTTGAACTTTCAACTATATAACCAAAAGTCTATTTTGTTTTCATATCATTATGAGGACATTTGAGGTCTTCCTAAATTAATTAATACACGCATACGCACACACACCAGCATTGCTCATAATTGTTCTTTTAACTTTATTAACTGCATTGCCTTAGCTGTCTGTATCTCAATATCATTTTGTTTAAACCAAGGAAAAATAAATAAAATGCATACGTAATAATATTGTCTACAAATTTAATATGACATTTTTTTTTACTAAAATATAAAATCAAAGCAAAAAATATATAATTTTAAAATTAAAAAAGTAAAACAGATTTTTGTGCAAATATGTAAAAATTTATTAGGGTTTTTAAAGTACAAATCAGATTCAGTAAACAATTCTGCAAGCATTTTTATGTATGTGCTGGGGACGGGGAGAAAAAAGCTTGTACTAAGTGATTAGAAGTAATGTGTGTAGTGTTGTGAGTGACTTTATAATAACACAGGAAAGAAATGCCCATATCTTACCAACCTGAGTGTGCTTCTTAATCTTTTTGGAATGTCTGGTTGTATTTTGATAAAGATGTTACATTGTTTATGTTCATTTCATTTGGGCAGAAATAAATAAAACATGAAAGAGTGGAATGGGCACATAAATGGAGGGGAAAAACCTCTTGGACTTGTCATCATACAAATCATTCCAGATAATTCAGCCTGGAATGTTGTTATAATAATAAAGAAAAAGTCATTTTTGCAAGTAATGATCCATTAGTGAGAGAGAATGTGCAGGAGGAAGAAAAAATAGACATGATTCAATACAAGACAATACAACAGAACAATAATAGTGTGGAATGTTAATTGTTGTTGAGACATCTCTTTCTTTCTTTCGTTCACAAGCTGTTGAGCTCCTGCAGAGTTTGATCTAGGACTTGGTGCAGATTCAGATTCTCCTGCTTTTCTGTGGCGAGCCTCTCTGCAATAAGACAGTTGAAAAACTCATGACTAAAGTTGAACAAATAATTGTGTGATTTCATGATGGGGTGCAATTTAATCCATTTAAATTGAGGACACAACAACTGATTAACAATATATTTTGTTAAGCAAGTACATTTACTTGTAACCCATTATTTAAAGTAAAAACAATGTAACATTTCAAAGATTTCACAGAGTGAACAATGTTCAGAATTGAGGGAATCTTGCATTGTTTATGTGCATTCTTGATGATGTTGACAGTGATGTCAAAACCTGAATAATATATGCAAATGTGAACTGAATGTACCTGGATTAACATTACAAAGACATAAAACATACTATAGGGTTACAAATGCAGTAAAATTAATACAATTATAAAAAGTGGATGTGCACTTTGCATAGTACTACTGCAGAACCTAAGCAATCTGGTCTTTTGGAAAACAAACAAAAAATGTTTAAATGTACAGATCTGCCTGTTGATACTGATATGGTCCTGATGTGAATAAGCATCCCAACTTAGATGATGTTAAATGGATTAACACACTAATGCAAAAGTGATGAGATTTTTAAGTATTTACTAATATTTACTAATATTATATATAAAAATACACTTTCCCCATTTTACAATTTCCCCATTGTAAAAGTAATGGTTGGGAGATTGCTGTAGGTTTTATTTTTAAAATGCCTTTTACTTTATATATAAAACTTTACTTATATATACACACACTTTCTATATTTGCACGTGTAATCATTTGCGACATAAATGTTACCTAAACTGAATGGTCAGTCCTTTATTACCTATAATTATATCAATAAATAATTCTTCAGAGCAAGGACACATGAAATGTAGGCTACAGTGGTAAATTTATTTGCATATTTGACAGCATTTAGAATATAACTAACAATTGTGTGTATAAATACTATTTGTGTGTATTTAAATGGGGTGAGTTTATAATCAATGTTTTGACATTTCGTTTACATTTAAAATAGTTTTTACAATCACACAATAAGTGCTGCACAACAGAACTCTACACCCAAATGTTCAAAGAAAAACATTAAAATGTCAGAGAAGTGAAGAAAAGTAGAAATGATAAGAAAAGCAGATGACAAAAAAAATGTTTGTACATTTAATGATGAGCTTTATTAAAACTTTATTATTAAAGCCGGAATCTCAAGGTCCCTTGAAGTACAAATTTCAGGCACAGGAAAAAAGAAATTAAGGAGAGGCACAGTGTTGAAAAAACAAAGAAGTTAAAGAGTTTATTCACACATGTGAACTGGGTCACTTCTTAATGCTTCAGCAGCACATGTATTGTGCACTATAAATATTTTATAATGGAACAAATAGATAAGGTTGTTTTTGGCACTTGAAACTTCCACAGTTGCTGCTGATGGAAGAGATAGAGATGGAGACCCATTTACATTGAGGTCATGTCATTTAGGGCATGATCCAGCTCCTCGCAAATAGCCTTGTATCTCAGCTTCTGAGCATACAGTTCATCTGGAGGTCAAAGGCCAAGAGCCCAGCAGAGAGGGGGTCCAGCAGAAGAAGTGGTAGACAGGAAAGAAACAGGAAATAGGGAAAGAGAAAAGATATTGAGTATAGAGATGGGGTGAAAGGCAGTAAGAATCTTATGTAACTCATGCAAGAAAGGGAAACCAAAAGCTAACTGCTGAAAAGAACACAATGATTCTGTGACTATCAACAAAAAATGAAATTCCTATACACAATATTGCCATTAGCACTTACTCTGTATTTTATAATTTACTGAGCATACACAACCCAATTGCCATATACAGTTATGTGAAAAAAATCTGCTGATGTTTGGAGTGAAAATAATCCAACACATCATCTACAGAAAACAAACCTACACTTGATATTTTGATTTGTTTATGAGAATTTGTTTTTTCCCCACATAAACATATATATTATAAAATATTAAAACATAAATTTTAAAAGGCCACATTTCCCCCCAAATTGTTATTTAACTGTAAATATGGAACATGCAACTTGCAAATATATTGTTTGTGTTTCTCACCAAGGGCCAAATGTGGAAGTGAAGAAGTACACAACAGAACCTCTACAGATCCTTTTTGTAACAGAACATGAATCACTTTGTAAAACTATACAAAATGTTCAATATCTCTTGCACAGACCAGATTTTGCCCCCGCAGATGTGCACTTATTTCACTGCACTTACATACAGAATACGACATTACTATTACAAATTACAAATTAATAAGTTATTATTCGTTTACTTCAGATAATACATTCAACTGAAGCAAGGATAGCCAACAAATAAATGAAAATAATACACTGTTCATTTAATTTTTATCTTGAAAATAAATTAATCATATTAAAACATGTTAATCTTATTAGAATAGTAAATAGTGACAGTTACTGATTAATATACATTGTGATTAAACTTGATTCTGATTCTCATAAGGCCACAATGCACTCACGTTTGAGTATTAGGTATTTTCACAGTAGCTCCATTAGGTATTTCTTTAAATTGCACAAGCAGGGTGAGTTTAAGACCTTAATCTCTCCTCCACTATACCAATAAAATGTCATCCAGCCGGCAGAGACAGTGAGAGAAGACAAAGGTTAAATTCCAGGTGATATCCTGCCCTTTGTTATATACTGCTAATTACGTCATCCTCACTGTGTTCTGAAAGAAGAAATGAGTGAAGGAGTTATTGTATTAGGGCGGCTTACCCTCAAGGTCATCAATGGTCTTTTCCAGTTTGGCAACGGACCTCTCTGAAAACTCAGCACGAGTCTCTGCCTGCCAGAGAGAGAGAGAAAGAAAGAAAGAATGAAAGAAAGAGATAAAGAAAGAAAGACAGAGTTAATCCAATAGTACAATAAAACTAATAATCAGGCCTGAAGTAACAGTTTGACAAAAAATCCAGTTTACACACTACCCACTTATCGTCAATGTAGCTAAACAGATAAAATACACGTTTTTAAAACAATTACATACATTTCCAGTATCTCACAAAAGTGAGTACACCCCACACATTTTTGTAAATATTTTATTATATATTTGCATGGGACAACACTGCAAATATGACACTTTGACACAATGTAATGTAGTTAGTGTACAGCTTGTATAACTGTGTACGTTTGGTGTTCCTTCAAAATAACTCAACACACAGCTATTAATGTCTAAACCACTTGCAACAAAAATCAGTACACCCGTAATTGAAAATGTCCAAATTGTGCCCAATTAGCCATTTCCCTTCCCTGTGTCATGTGACTTGTTAGTGTTGCAAGGTTGCAGGTCTGAACGTGGAGCAGGTGTGTTAAATTTGGTGTCATCGCTCTCACACTCATATTGATCACTGGAATTTCAACATGGCACCTCATGGCAAAGAACTCTCTGAGGATCTGAAAAAAAGAATTGTTGCTCTACATAAAGATGGCCTAGGTTATATGACGATTGCCAACAACCTTAAACTGAGCTGCACCAGTGGCCAAAAACCTTACAGCAGTTTAACAGAACAGGTTCCACTCAGAACAGACCTCGCCATGTTTGACTTTAGAAGTTGAGTGCACATGCTCAACATCATTTCCAGAAGTTGTCTTTTGAAAATAGATGCATGAGTGCTGCCAGTATTGTTGCTGAGGTTGTAGGGGTGAGGGTCAGACTCTCAGTGTTCAGACTACACGCTGCACACTGCAACAAATTGGTCTGCATGACTGTCATTCCATAAGGAAACCTCTTCTAAAGATGATGCACAAAAAAGCCTGCACAGTTTGCCAAAGAAAATCTTATTATAGACATGGATTACTGGAACCATGTTCTGTGGTCTGATGAGACCATACATTTATTTGGTGCAGATGGGGTCAAGCGTGTGTGGCAGCAACCAGGTGTGGAGCACTTATGTCCAAGAATGTTACAAGTGTATCTTGCCTACAGTCAAGCATGGTGGCGGGAGTGTCATGATTTTGGGCTGCAACCGGGACACTAGGGAATTACAGTTCATTAAGGGAACCATGAATGCCAACATGTACTGTGACATACTGAAGCAGAGCATGATCCCCCTCCCTTCAGAAACTGAACCTCCAAGACAAGTACTCCTTTGCTAAAGAAACTGAGGGTAAAGATGCTTGACTGGCCAAGCATGTCTCCAGACCTAAACCCATCTGTGGGGCATCCTCAAACACAAGGTGGGGAAGCGCAAGGTCTCTAACATCCACCAAGTCTGTGACGTTGTCGTGAAGGAGAGAAGGGGATTGGCAACGTGTGAAGCTCTAGTGAACTCCATGCCCAAGAGAGTTAAGGCAGTGCTACCAAGCAGTTTAGATATTAATGGCTATGTTGAGTTATTTTGAGGGAATTTGAGTTATACAAGCTGTACACTTACTGCTTTACATTGTATCAAAGTTTCATATTTTTTGCATTGTCCCATGAAAAAATATATATATTTTTTACAAATATGTGATGGGTGTACCCACTTTGTGAGATACTGAAATTATTAAATACTGATGCCTCAGTAATTGGTTTTTATCACTTTGGAAGAGGGTTTGTGAGTTTAAATACAAGTTTTATAATAAATAAAATAATGTGAAAGAATTGGGACACCCCATTAAATATTCAGTTCTTTATTAAGAAATGTTCACATATTCATGTCTAATATATTTTTTTTTTATCTCTGGAACAAAAGGTGATTTAAGTGCAGATAAACAACAAAAATTAACCTGGATTTATTCATTAAACAAAACATATAAACAACAATGTGTATTTTAACTCAGGACACGTTACGCCCTTTGGCTGAAATAACCACAGTGAGACACTTCTTGTAGCTATCTACTAGTCTCTGACATCGGTCTGAAGAAAGTTTGCCACAGTCCTCAATTCAGAATTCTTTAAGCTGCGAGATGTTTGAAGGGTTTCTTGCATGTACAGCCTGTTTCAAGTCACCCCACAGCATCTCAATGTGATTAAGATCATTGCTTTGACCCAGTCAGTCCAGGACTCTCCATTTCTGAGTTTTCAGACAGTCCTTAGTGGATTTAGAATTAGAATTAATTTACTTTTTCAGATTTTTAGGAGCTGAGATTTCATCTAATCTTTCATGGGCATTGTTAAAGTTCAAAAGTGATAGTATTTTTAAAGGATTGTTAAGACGATTGAACATAAAGATTTCAATATTTTGCTCATTTTTAAAAACAGAATTCTAACCATTTCTGTATGCGAACTGTTCTGGAAAAGAAAGTGCTGGAGAGAGTTGTGTTTGCAGCACAGAAGATGCTGGGCTGCACTTCCCTCTTATAATCTCTGTACATTGATATGGTGTGTTCATGAGCACTAGACGTTGTGGAGGATGCAAATCCTGTTTGTTGTTTCTGACAGTGACATACATCTTGTGTAAAAGTGTACAAAAAATTACAGACAAAATATATGTTTAGCAACTCTGTGTACATTTGTCATTTTCTTACTTGTTTGCTACATTAACCCCATAGCTCCGCTGAAGCATGACCAAACTGTTTTTGCTCCAGTGGGCGTTTTTAACGTTTTAAGGTCATAACATCTCACCTCTTTCAGTTTGTCAGTCAGAACTTTGATCTCCTCTTCATATTTGTCTTCTTTCTCAGAGTACTGCGTAGAGAAATCACTCAAAAGGTCATGTAATGAAACACTATCATGAACATACACCCACACATAACACACACACATATATATATACAAGATTATATATCATATACTCACAAAGGTAAATTACACACAGTGACTAGAATTACCTTCTCTGACTGGGCTTCAAGAGATTTCAGGTTGTTGGTTACATTTTTAAGTTCTTCCTCCAAATCACCACCTTTGCTGTAGAATAAACAACAATATTGATTAGAGACGCTGATTTTGACCAGGTTTGATGTTTGTTTGTGTGGAAAAGTTTTAATGATTATCATAATCTCAGCTTTCTGGTTATCAACCAAAAGGTAAAATTATTAATATAATAGTTCTGAATCATTATACAAAAGCAAACAACTGCCCTGTACAATCTTGATTTGTAACAAATTCTTAAAAAGTGATTTCAGTATTTAAATGCTGACACATGAAACAGTTAACAGAGTAGTTGGGTACCCATACATTTTAAAAATGAAATACCATAATGTCAATGTCCTACAAACCTGACAGAACTGACATGGTGTATTACATGGGGCAGTGCTATTTTAATTACAAAAACAGAAATTGCTTTGGAAAATTAATATTGTCTGATACAAAAATACTGGTATATTGGTGTAAACTCTATATCTCCCATGCATTATTTCCTACTGGTTGGGTCACTTTAATCATGAAAGCTGAAAAAGAAAGTTTGCTTACAGCTCAGAAATCTCTGCTCTCTCCTCTGCTCGCTCTAGTTCCCCTTCCAGAATCACTAACTTGCGAGCAACCTGCAATTATGCATATACACACTCTCAGTTCAGTAACACATTTCCCCTGAACACTGGTCCTTTATCACTGGCATGGCTATTAGTAGAAAAAAACAATGCAGTACACAAATATTAAACAACATAAATGTACAATAAAACCACAGTGGAGAATTTGAAGGGCCCATATTCTGAATGTAGTTCATCCCACACGATTTTTATATTTGCTTATTATTTTTACATAAATTAGTACAAACAAGCAGTTTGCTGTTATTACTGTTTTAGATATGCAAAATGCTATAGTCCATTTCTGATCTAAAACATTGTCATAGAAAATCAGAAACTACATAAGCAAGTTTATTTTACTGTATTTAACAGATCTGTGTGGTTTGAGGCAATAAGGGCTGATTCAGTTTGCATAGTGCTAGTTGGTGATGTATAAGCTTCTATTGCTTATTTTTATTAGCTTTGGAACTTCAATGCAAACATGAAGAGGCAAATGACAAGCACCAGGGACGTTTTGGCTGATGAATTACAGATGGACAAAAAGGGAAAACAAGTGAAATTCTTAGTAAACAGCAAAACACGTGTAAGATCCTCACCTCTTCATATTTGCGATCCGAGTCCTCAGCAATGTGTTTGGCCTCCTTCAATTGCATCTCCTGAAGCTCCATTTTCTCTTCATCTTTCATAGCTCGGTTCTCAATCACCTTCATACCTCTAAATGTGCGCGCACACACACACACACACACACACACACACACACACACACACCCCAAATCTGTACAGCATATTACATAATTCTTAGAAATAAAAATTGATTAAGATGCCATGGTGTTACAAATGCAGGACTTTGAGCAATCCTGCAGACTACACTGCATGCTCCTCTGGTCTGTGTTTGTATACTAACCTCTCACTTTCATCAGCTGCCTTCTCTGCCTCCTCTAGCTTCTGAAGTGCAGTGGCCAGTCTCTCTTGAGCTCGGTCCAGCTCCTCCTCAATCAGCTGGATCCTGCGGTTCAGAGCGGCTACTTCGCCCTCTGCCTACACACACACACACACACACACACACACACACACACACACACACACACACACACACACACACACACACACA
>JBBIGC010000041.1:30468664-30481865 GCA_037576955.1 Lepidarchus adonis | reverse complement strand
TTACATTAGTTTAACAATTTAAAAAATGTACCTCAGTTTACCAATTTAAACATTTTACCTCAGTTTACCAATTTAAACATTTTACATTAGTTTAACAATTTAAAAAATGTACCTCAGTTTACCAATTTAAACATTTTACCTCAGTTTACCAATTTAAAAAATGTACCTCAGTTTACCAATTTTAACATTTTACCTCAGTTTACCAATTTAAAAAATGTACCTCAGTTTACCAATTTAAACATTTTACCTCAGCTTACCAATTTAAACATTTTACCTCAGTTTACCAATTAAAAAATGTACCTCAGTTTACCAATTTAAAAAGTGCAAATGGTATGTGCAAAAGACATTGTACCAGGTTCAAGTTATTTAGGATATTTTTAACAAGACAAAGACAAGACAGACAGATGCTAAATGAACTTGTGCAAATAAAACATGGTGTAAACAGGTGCGGATGTGCAAATGGCAATATTGCATGGTGTAGGTGTGAGAGTCTTTTTAAGGTTGTATTGTTTGTGTATTATTGTTCTGTGTTTAAGTTTACCAGTCCATTGGTGGCATTGAGTTCAGATGTAATTTGTCTATGGAGGTTTTTGCTAATCCAGTAAATATGACGTTACAATAGCTTCTTGATTGAGTCAATATCTGACTCATGAGATATTTATTAAATGACAGGAGAGGATGGATAGGAACTGCTCTTTCCTCTGGCCTCTATCTCTGGTTCTTATAAAGTGGGTCTCCATCAACCTGGTTAAGGTTTGTAATATCGGACTACAAAGCAGTAATGGAAACATATCAAGTTTGGGTAAAAAGCATTCAACGCTAAACAGTTTTATGCTCACTTTTCTGATGCTTCGACAAAATTTTGAACAATTGGAAATTCCTCATTTAAGTCCTGGGACATTAAGTTACACTGCACAGTTAATAAAGAACCACAGAATTATAAATTATGGAAATACACACCATTTTTGTTGTTTTATTTTTATTTTTTGCAAAAATTATTTTGCACAAAACTGCTAAGGAAACCCTCCTATACACACAGACAAAGTAACTGGTGATTTATTTAATACTAAGGCAAATGAAAACATATATTCTTGCCTTGGTATTACCTGGCATCAGAAAAAATCAGTGTTTTCCATCACACTTTCAGCTCAGTGATGCTGCCAGTCGGTCACTACGTCCTCCTCGCCGGTAGGGGGAAGCAATGAAGATTTGTACTAAAACCATGTAAACCGGTGGCACGAAATCCCAGTCTTTGGTATTTCGGAAATTTCTCAGCGTCACATACTGCGGTTTGTTTGTTAATATTTTTCATGTGTCAGACGTGGCGGCAGTTGGGTCACTGGAGCTAAAAATCAGTCGCTTCGCCGAGAAGCGAACGGAAACAACAACATGTCCGCCAGTGCCGTTTATGTGCTGGATCTGAAAGGCAAGGTGAGATAACGGAACCCAGCTAAGTTACACACCGTCACTACTAGTTACATGGGCAAAATTGCGCTATTATGTGTTAATGTATTTACTTTGTATAGATGTATGGCTACGTTTAAGTCTTACACCGCTTACGTGCCTGTCTTGTGTCATCGAAAGGAAAAGTTGTAGCATAACGGTTCCCAAACGGCTAACTCGGCTAGCTAACGCCTTCCTTCATTTCTTCAGATATATGAACACTGGAAGGACTGCTTCCGTGTAGTAACCCAATTAAAGACATTTCCATCAACGTTTTAACGCTATAGTACAAAAGAATATAGATTTTCTTTTTTCTTTCGTTTCTGGAAGTGACCTTAAGGAAATTGAGTAACAAGTCATTTCTTCCTTCCCCCGATCAGTGGTTGCAGTAAAAGTTCCTAACCGCTTATTTGGAACATGGTCGTGTCCAAGGTCTTTTATCTTTATAAAAAACCTTCACACTTTCCCATTTTATTCACAACAGAAGGTAATTGAACGTCAGAGTAAGTACGAAATGTGTGCTTGGCCGGTTTCCTCGGTTTAAGATTGATTACTTCTGTTTTTTCGCTTTAGTGATGCTACATGATTCCAATTTTGTCTGTCTGCTTAGTGCTGTACAGTTTTCAGACACAATTTTTTTTCTAAGTGGAAAACATGCATAAAAATAAGTCCAGATTTGGAAAGCACTTAGGTTAATTGTATATTTCAGTCATTGTTCAAAAGCATTTGACTGTGCTTTGATGTGATCAAGTTAATTGTATTTGTTGAAAAGTACTGTTTCCAGGTTCAGGTTTAACAGTGGTGGTAGTAGGAGCTAGGGGTTGCAAATAAGACATTTTGTTAAATGTCTTATGAGTTTACCAACCCTTCTCTTATATTGTGTTTTCTGGGCTGCTGTGAATTTCTTAAATGTTTCCTATTGGTAGATTCAGCTTTTCAACTTCAAATTGTTTACTCCTTTTGATATAAGGCCGTGATTAGTTTTGACTCTCCACAAAGTTGTGCCAGCCAATAGCTCACACTCTGGGGAGATGACAACTGATGTTGTTTTTGTAGGATGCTTCTTTTATGTGTTTCTGCTATTCTTAGAGAATACACAAATAAATCTGCCTGATCCTCTGTATTTTGTTAATATATTAAGATGTACAGTAAAAATGAGGTGTGTGTGTGTGTTTTTAATAGGTCCTAATCTGCCGTAACTACCGCGGCGATGTGGACATGTCTGAGATTGAGCACTTCATGACCTTGCTGATGGATAAGGAAGAGGAGGGGACTCTTTCTCCCATTTTGGCCCATGGAGGAGTGCGCTTCATGTGGATCAAACACAACAACCTCTACCGTATCTTTCCTGCATTTGTTCTGCATTGCACACAATGTTCAACATTCAAGTCTCAAACTATTAAATAATCAGTGACAATAATGAAAAATTGGATATTTTGCAGAAATTGTCAGCCCTGATTTTTCATTCTTTAGGCAAAAAAAAAAAAATGGTTTCAGTGGCTTAGGACAGCCATTGTTTAGTTGGGTACCAGTGGTCATTAGAACGATGCATGTAAAGGAACAAAGAAACTGTTAAACTGATGGAATGCATTTAACAGACTGAGTGCTCAGAACTACCAACTGTATAATCTTTTCTGAATGCTGCAGGCTATTTTAGATGATCAGTAAATGCGTTTTGGAATGTAGTGTGTGGGAATCATAGAATGCTGTTCAGCATCAACTTTTACTTTGAGGTTTTCTTTAACACTGTGGACCCTAGTTGTTGCTACGTCTAAGAAAAATGCCTGTGTGTCCTTGGTTTTCTCCTTCTTGTATAAAATTGTGCAGGTAAGTTTGTGTATCAGAATAGACAAATTAACTGTATTTATATAAATAGACACTGTTTGTAATGCACATACAGTGGTGTTTTTCCCCCTTTTTCCATTTTTGTCACACTTATGGTAAATGTTTCAGATCATTAAACATATTTAAATATTAGTCAAAGCCAACACGAATAAACACCAATGGCAGTTTTTAAAGGAAGGATTTTATTATTAAGGGAGAAAAAAACAAACCTACATGGCCCTGTGTAACAACATTATTGCCCCCCACCCTGTTTAAACATTACTTAACAGTGGTTTACTACACCCGAGTTCAATATTTCTAGCCACACCCAGGCCTGATTACTACCACACCGGTTCTCAATCAAGAAATCACTTAAATAAGACCTGTCTGACAAAATGAAGTCGACCAAAAGTTCCTCACAAGCTAGACATCATGCGGAGATGCAAAGAAATTCAGGAACAAATGAGAAAGAAAGTAATTGAGATAAATCAGTCTGGAAAAAGTTATAAAGCCATTTCTAAAGCTTTGGAACTCTAGTGAACCACAGTGAGAGGCATTATCCACAAATTACAAAAACATGGAACAGTGGTGAACCTTTCCAGGAGTGGCCGGCCGACCAAAATTACCCCAAGAGCACAGCGACGACTCATCCAAGAGTCACAAAAGACCCCACAACAACATCCAAAGAATGTGAGGCCTCTCTTTCCTCAGTTAAGGTCATGACTCCACCATAAGAGAGACTGGTCAAAAATGGCAGAGTGCCAAGACCAAAACCACTGCTGAGCAAAAAGAATATTAAGGCTCATCTGAGTTTTGCCAGAAAACATCTTGATGATCCCCAAAAAAATACTCTGTGGACTGATGAGACAAAAGTTCAACTTTTTGGAAAAAAAGAACATTTCAGAAAAAGAACATTATACCAACAATAAAATGTGGTGGTAGTGTGATGGTCTGGGGCAGTTTTGCTGCTTCAGAACCATGAATTCTGCTTTCATCTGTTTGTGATCTCAAGGTGAAATGAACCTGGGTTCTGCAGCAGGACAATGATCCAAAACACACCAGCAAGTCCACCTCTTATTGGCTGAAGTAAAACAAAACAAAGACTTTAGAGTGGCTTAGTCAAAGTTCTGACCTGAATCCAATGTTTTTTTCTCCCTTAATAATGCAATGCTTCACTTAAACAAAATGTTTTGTGTTTACTTGTGTTGTCTTTGACTAATATTTAAATTAGTTTGATCTGAAACATTTAAGTGTGACAAACATGGGAGGAAATCAGGAAGGGGGCAAACACTTTTTCTCACCACTGTATATATTTTCTTTCGATAGCCAGTAAATCATGTTTTCCAAATGAGTCCAATAAAAGAAGTTTGCTGGTTGAGTGTAGGTTATGATCACGCAGTCACTTTGACTTGTTATTTTGGAAGTAGTAGTAGTAGTAGCAGCAGCAGCATCATTACACAATGTATAAATATTGTTTGTGTTGCTAGGTGTTCTCTGAGTACTTTAAGGAGCTGGAAGAGGAGAGCATCAGAGATAACTTTGTCATCATTTATGAGCTGATGGATGAGCTAATGGACTTTGGCTACCCACAAACGACAGATAGCAAGATCTTGCAGGAGTGAGTATTACCTCACCCATCGGTCACTTTTCCTAAAATGATGTGAACGTTTTCATGTAAACAACTTCCCTTTGACCCAATATACAGTCAAACCCTGTTAGCTCACCCCTGTTAGTCCGGGCCCTAAGTTGCCCTAACTGGTGAGAGGTGGGGTTGGCGAGCTATTGTGACGGATTAAAAAACCCCTGCACTTTCACCACAAATGACTTGACTTGCTGTGCCTGGCCTTGAAACGTAAATAGTTAAAATCCTAGTTCAGCTCCAATGTGTTTTTCGTTCGTTTAGTTTTTTTTTTTGTTTAAAGCAGCATCCGTAATGGTCTCATCTAGCAGACAAAAAACACATTTCCAGAGCCGCTTCAAGCTCGGCAGTGCTTTTACTCACTTGAGACATTTCGCCATTTTAGCTGTTGGCTGAGAGAATGTCGCCACCTGGTGACTGGCTGATGAAATTGTGCAGTAAAAGTGTCAGCAATATCCTGCTGCATCTTTGTCCCGCTATTGCCGTGAACGATGCAAATTTCCTTTTTTTTGCTCACTAGTCAGACAGAGCTACTTTTGTTTACCACATATTTTGGGTCTAATTCACAAACTCAATCAAAGCTGGTCATACTAAAGAATGCGCAGCGTGGACAGGACCAAGCAACCAGCCATCAGTCAAATGGCTGGGTTTCTTGTGTTGAATTGGTCCAGATGCCAACCAGACCGATACTGCATCAATGATTGGTCCGTTGTACATTAGTATTGCCTGCCCACCCACCAGCAGCAGCAGCAACCAGTTTAGTGAGCTATAGATGGAGAAATGCATACACCTGACACTTTGCGCATTGTGGTGAGGGCGAAAGGCGAGGTTGGCAGCTTAACAAGGTAAATAACATGGAATGAAATCTGTCCTGCAGCCTTTCATGGCGAGAGGTGGTTTTGGCGAGCTAATGGGGTTTGACTGCAGTCATGCAGCCAAAATAAATGTTCTTGTTTTGAATTGCACTGGAGCTTCACAGCTAATCTATGTTGTGGAGGTGTAAACACCACCCGTCAGCAGGATGTACAGTGCATGTTTCATTCATTACACATTTTACTCCAGCCAGGGTGAGTTGGTAAGTAATGTCGACAGACCTGCCTTTATGGTTTCTGACACTATGACACACTTGTAAACAAACGTTTTGATGAAGTTCATACTTTGAGATGGGTGCTGCTTTTTAAGGCTAACTGAACCATGTAGGCAAGTCTGTTTTAGTTACGTGGCATGATTCTGCCTGAGACAAGTGTTTGAGGCAAACTGTCTGCACACTACTAATTGGTGAATAATTAAGTTCCATTGCTTCGTTGCTATATTTGCATTATAGCTCCAGTGGAAATCTAAACTTGAGACCTACCATGGTTTAGCTTTCAGTCATGTGGAAATGATTCAAAGATCTTTCTAAAGTGTGAATCATGTAAGTCATGTTTACTAATGAACTGAGACCTATAATGAGCTGTTCAAATATAGTGAGTGGCTTATAGCTGTACTATGCCAAGGTCTCCAGATTTAAATTTAGTTTTAAATCAGCAATGTTCTGCAGATTCACCAAGTAGTTTATTTTTGGTACTTTTTGGAGCGTCAGCCAAATGAATAAATGTAAATGTAAATGTAACTTTTGGAAATTGTTTATTTTTTGTGTTCATTCAGATACATCACACAAGAGGGTCACAAGCTGGACACAGGCGCCCCAAGGCCTCCTGCAACAGTGACCAATGCTGTATCCTGGAGGTCAGAGGGCATAAAGTACAGGAAAAACGAGGTTTTCCTGGACGTCATTGAGTCAGTGAACCTCCTGGTACGAGCACTGTTTTTAGAAAGCCCTTGCAGTCTAAAGAAACACGGAAGTCTATCATAACAAAGGGGACACTTGTTTTTACAGTACGAGGAGGAAAATTAACCCAGAGAAGCTTGCAGGGCTTTGTCATTATGTAACGGTCCAAGTGGCCACAAGTGTTTTCCATATTCACCTGCATAGCATATTGTCTGAATTCCCTTCAATTAATGTTGTTCTGTTTAGATTTACATGGTAGTTCAGTGTTTTGATGGTGCCAATTTCAAAGTAACATTTATGTGCACACACTGGACATTAAACATTTAAGGACACAACAGTTGTGTTCAGCTTTGAACCTCAAAAGGGAAAAATGGCTTTCAAACACTACAAAAATGAAAGGAAAATATTACACACCCTACTTAATTTACACCCTTGTTGTGATGTCAGCTTGTAAAATGTTCTCTAGCAGCCACCAGAAGCCAGGAGTCAATGTGTACCTTTTATCACAAAGAGCTGTGTAATAAAAAGCGTTCTGTTCTCAGGTGAGCGCAAATGGAAACGTCCTACGCAGTGAGATTGTGGGCTCCATTAAAATGCGGGTGTTCCTCTCAGGCATGCCGGAGTTACGTCTGGGCCTCAACGACAAGGTTCTCTTTGAAAACACTGGACGTAAGTTGACTTCACCCACATTCTTTCAACTTTATAGTAGAACAGTCACACACAAGCTGGATACTGTGTGTATGAACTTCCAGATGTGTGCGATTAACACCTGTAAAGCACTGTTGGAGCTGGCTCAGTTTTACCAGAGGAGAAGGTGTTCTGGATTCTGGAAGGGTGATTCATTTGGGGGGAAAAGTTAGTAAAATTTCCTAGGATGATCACAGATCACCTGCAATAAAAGGTCATAGTATCACATAGTTAGCCAACAGGTGCCACACCGAATAACAATATAAAAATTGTTGAAAACACCTTCAGCTTGGTTTTTGTCTGTTAGAATGTTGTTATTCCATTAGAGTGTCTTCCTACAGTTTAGGTTTCTGTCGCCTGTGGCTTGCTTGCTCGGGGTTCAGACCCAGATTCTTTAAAGCTGCTTTGTGACGATGTCAGTTGTAAAAAGTTCAATAGAAATAAAATTGACTAGATTGCACCTTCCCAGGTAAAAGTAGTCCAGCATCTCCAGTGCTTTCCTCTGGCTGATTTAGGGCTAGGGTTTCACAGAGCAGCATTTTCAGTATGGTAACTCAAAAAGCAGAGGGACAATCCTAGAAAAAAACCCTTCAAACTTTTAGACAGACTATAGACTGATCTATAAATGGTCTATTGTAAAACATGCCCAGTGCCCCTGTACTTTTAATTGTATTTGCTTTGGACAAAAAGTACAAAACTAGTGCTAGTTTATTCTGCAAAGCTTTGCAAATACATGGCTTATTGACTATAACCAGATGTAAATGTGTGTTGATTTAAAATATATAAATAATAGTAAACTAAAATAAACACAAGTAAACGTTTGCAGGATGCTCATTTATAGAGTACATCCTTATGTTGGTTTAGTGTGTGAGCTGTGGTGATTTGTTGTTGACTAAAAGAAGCTTGCTTTTGCCATTATCAGGAGGGAAGAGTAAGTCTGTGGAGCTAGAGGATGTGAAGTTCCATCAGTGTGTGCGTCTGTCCCGTTTTGAAAACGACCGCACCATCTCCTTCATCCCTCCAGATGGAGAGTTTGAGCTGATGTCTTACCGCCTGAACACACACGTGTGTATCCCTGCTGGTCAGACACACACATGCAGAGTCTTTCATACATAACATGCAATAAAGTGTGAGAGCTTCACAACATGAGCAAACACAGTCGTACAGGATAGGAGCATGTACAATACAGGTGGCACATGGCAGAATCAGCATTATTTGTGAGAGAATGCAGTGTCCTACTAACTTTTTTAGGTTAAAACAATCTCTATGGAAAAAGCAGCAACAGTAAAATAAAATTACCTTGGTGTTTGTTTGCATTTGCATACAGTTCTCATTTAGAAGTCTGATGATCTTTGCAACCCTCTCCAGAGGCCAAAGTAATTCAGTTACCGGTATTTATTTTGGTGCTTCAGTTATTTTAACCAACAGCATTAATGTTACATTCATTTTGTCACCCCCATTTAAAACCAATACAAACCATTATTTTCTTGTTTGCAGTTTCCACTTTGTGTGTTTTTATGTGGGTTTTGTGTTTTTGCTTGTCCTAAATATGATTTCTTCTACTCACCTACACCAAGAAGATTTCAAATACGTGCCTAATAATGGATATAAAGTATGACTATAGATATTGGCAAATGATACATATTGTGATTCTGATTCTCCTCTGTGTGCTGTGCATACACCACTTTAAATTACTCCCACGGTAATGAAGTCATTTCCTGTGCTTTTATAGGTGAAGCCATTGATCTGGATCGAGTCTGTGATTGAGAAGCATTCGCACAGCAGAATCGAGTACATGATAAAGGTCATAAATCATCTCCAGTTTATTAGCATTTGTCCTCTGGTGTATTCCATTACGCTTTTAAATGTTCATTTTCTTTATTAAGTGAGCAGATGTAGTTTTTAGTTGACTATTTTTAGGATCTTTAATATGGGAGCTGGTTTTACCTAAATTACATTGCTCTTTTTCTTGATCAGGCCAAATCGCAGTTTAAGCGACGCTCTACAGCCAATAACGTGGAGATCCACATCCCTGTGCCCACGGATGCAGACTCTCCTAAGTTTAAGACAACTGTGGGCAGTGTGAAGTGGGTCCCAGAGAACAGCGAGATTGTGTGGTCCATCAAATCTTTCCCTGTGAGTGCATGTGTATCCATCCACACACACACACACACGCACTAGACTGCTGATATAGTAATAAAATGCACTGCAAAATTTGTTATATTGGGCTTTCTGAAATGCTGTCATAGTGTTGTCCACGATCTACCAGCAGCATTTTCCCCCTTGTTTCAATGTGGGCTTCTTACCGTCTCACTCTGACTGTTGGGTTTGCACCAAAAAAAAACATTTAATTAATTATTTTCATATTGTTATTTATATTGTTACCCCCAAAATACCATGAGATGTGATCTAATAGTAATTAAGTCAATATTGTGATTAAGTCTATCCTTTTCTCTATCCTTTTCTCTCTTTCAGGGTGGTAAAGAGTATCTGATGAGAGCTCACTTTGGTTTGCCTAGTGTGGAAGCAGAGGATAAAGAAGGAAAGCCTCCAATCAGCGTCAAATTTGAGATCCCCTATTTCACCACCTCTGGAATACAGGTGTGTTGTGTGAGTGGGAGAGAGAGAGAGAGAGATTTGGAGTTAGTGCTCTATAGAGGACTGTTTTTCTTTAATCTGACACAAGAGGGAGCCCTAAACTTCTTTAAATCACTAGATGGCAATATAAATCTACTATCTACTGTACTTGAGCTGACAGTATTTTTGCTTGTATACACATGGCAAGGCTAGAACCTGTAAGTCTGAAATTCTCTGTTGCAGTACTTTCTTTCAAAACCATGTATAGTCCAGGACTAGGCTTAATCCTTCCTCTGGGAAACAAGAGGCATTTAAATACTCTAATCAAACCAACTAGAACTAGCTACCTTATGCAAATATGTAGATACCATAATATTAGGAATAATGCATTTAAGTGAACTATGTAATGAAGTTTTTGGGATGTGGCAGCTTTTACAGTTTCAAGGCTGATATACACTAACTAGCCACTTTATTAGGTACACCTGCTTGCTAACACAAATAGCTGATCAACCAATCACATAGCAGCAACTTGATGCATTTAGGCATCTAGACATGGTGAAGACTAGCTACTGAAGTTCAAACTGAGCATCAGAATGAGGAAAGAAAGAGATTGAAGTGACTTTGAACATGGTTCATTATCATGGTTGTTGGTTTTAGAAGAGTTGGTCTGAGTATTTCAGAAACTGCTGATCTTGTGATTTTCATGCACAACCATCTCTAGGGTTTACAGATAATGGTCAGAAAAAGAGAAAATATCTAGTGAGCAGTAGTTGGTTCTGCTGAGTAGATGACTCATTGAAGATGAATGCCATCTCTGAACACAGTGAACCATGAAGCACATGAGCTGCAGCAGCAGAAGACCACACTGGGAAACTGAGGCTACAATTTGCACAGGCTCAGTACAAGGATGGAAAATAGTTGCCTGGTCTGATGAATCTCGAATTCAACTGCCACATTCAGATGGTAGGGTCAGAATTTGTTGAATGGATCCATCCTCCCTTGTGTCAACAGTTCAGGCTGCTGGTGGTGGTGTAATAGAGTGAGGGACAATTTCTTGGCACTTTAGGCCCCTTGGTACTAAATGAGCATTGTTTAAATGCTAGAGCCTACAGGAGTATTGCTGCTGACCATGTCCATCCCTTTATGGCCACAGTGTCTTCTGATGGCTACTTCCAGCAGGATAATGTCACAAAGCTCACATCGTCTCAAACTGGTTTCTTGAACATGACAAGAATTAAGGCAAATCTGAATGCAAATTGTTTTCCAAACTGATACTTGCAAGGTGTACATAATAAAGTGCCCAGTGCATGTACATTTGATGCCATTTGAAGCTGTGAATCATGTAAGCCCAGCCCATTTTGTTTAAATGAATATGCTGCTAGTTGCTGATGACATTGTACCTGAGACATATCATTAGTTCTGCAAGACTCAGTAGATGGATGAAAAAATTGGGATTCTTCTGCTTCAGAACATTACATTGCTGTGAAATTATCTAGTTTAGGAGCATGTCTGAACTGACTCTGGCACAATGACTTCCACTTTAGGATTTTTTCTTGGATCCTGCATACTTTGCTTTCAAGGAATCTGTACATGTCTTAGCTAATATAACTTGAATGTAATGTAAGTAGTTTCTAGACTCAAATGCTCAGGGTATTTCTATGAGAAAAGACAGTAGCAGTGGTGAACAATACTAAAATGCATTGTGCTTCCTTTATTTGAAGTATTTACTTTAGAGCTGCACTAGCAAAGACTGGGAATAGAGTTTACTTAGATTAAAATTGCCTCTGCTGAACCCCAGCCCTGCCTTCAAAACCCCTATCCCACAGTGGAGGCTGCTGTGCAGTCAGAACATGCATACAGTGGATTTCACCAGGCTGGAAACCTGCTCAGACAGAAATGGGGCAAACTTAACATTAGATTTTGAATGACACATCCTCAGGCATTCTACTAGCTCGGATTAGTTGTTTTAATTCCGATATGGTGGATTTTTGCCAGGTAGGGAAGTCTGTTTTTTTTGTTGTTGTTCCTATCTATCATATTTCAGTGATTTTGTGTTTCTGTTTTTATGGATGTTTTAACAAATTCATGTACAGGCAGTTCCTGATTGTCTTACAATGGAGATGTGTTCTAACAAGACAATTGTAATTACAGTTGTGCTCATAAGCTTACATACCCTGATAGAATTTATGATTTCTTAACCATTCTTAAGCATTTTTTTGAGAATACGAATTATAATTACGAATTATGTTTTTTCACTCATGGTTAGTGTTTGCCTGAAACCATTTATAAATCAACTGTGTTTACTGTTTTAAAATCATAATCAGTGGGATACTTTGTGGCATTTGGTAAGTGGCTTTCTTCTGTCAGCTTGACCATGCAGCCCATCTTTCTTCAAGTGTCTCCTTATTCAGAGAGCCCTGTATTTTACCTGAAGTTATTTGTTGGTTTTTCTTTGCATCCCAAACAGTTTTCCTGGCAGTTGTGAAATTTTAGTTGGTTTACCTGACCCGTAGTTTTCCACTTCTTAGAGTTTGAAAACTGCTGATTGGCATTCTCAATTCCTTTGATATTTTCTTATATCCCTTTCCTGTTTTATAGAGTTCAGCTACCTTTTCCCGCAGATCCTTTGACAGTTCTTTTGCTTTCCCCATGACTTAGAATCAGTGCAGCACTGGATGAAAGATGAAGGGTCTGTCAGGAGTCCAGAAACTCATTGACCTTTTATACACATCCACTGATTACAAACAGAACACAGGTGAAGCTGGTTCCTTTAATAGCCATTTAAAGTTGTTTCTGTAAAGTTGTGTGCTTGTTATTAGGCCAAATTACAAGGGTATGTAAACTTTTGGGTCATTTGGGTAGTTTCTGTTATTATGATTCAAAAGAGTAAACTGTTGTTTGACAATAAATGGCTTCAGCCAACCACTAACTATGAGTGAATGGGAAGTTATCATTAATATTCTCTGACAAATGGCCAAGAAATCATAAATTCTGTCAGGGTATGTAAACTTATAAGCACAACTTTATTTGGAATTATGTTTTATGATATTATATCTACCATGTGAAAAGAAAGAACATGTCATTTTGCTATTGTCATCATACGTTGAACCATCGTAACTCAGGAACCATCTCTACTTTCATCCATTATTGCAGAGCCTCTTCATGAGCCTCCACACATTTTAAAGACCATATCTATAAAGCCATCTGATTTTTTTTTTTTTTTTTTTTTTTTTTTTTTTTAGCTCCCGTTCTTCTCTCAG
>JBBIGC010000041.1:30449919-30468564 GCA_037576955.1 Lepidarchus adonis | reverse complement strand
TATTTCACTTCTGTAATTTTTTCAGTAGAAAAAGCTCACAAAGAGCTTTCCGATGATATATATAACTCAATTTTGACACAAATGTCACTTACGCCCTTTTGGCTCTCAGCCCTCGCTTTGAAGTGGATGAAAACTAGTTTGTTTGCAGTATCCAGAACTACAGTACTCTTAGGCTAAAATAGTGCTGGGGAATATTTGTAGGCTAAATTATGATACACAATATATATCTTGATCTTTTTAAATCTTCTATAAGCAATAAGCATAAATTCTTTATTTAACACTTTAATCCATACAATCACATTCGTATGATGAGTCCAGTAGACCCTACAACATGTCTTCTTTAAAATATTTTTTTATACTTAGTTTAATTTGTTTGTGACAATTTTATACTTGTATGCAGCAAAGGGGGAAATCACACCCAACTGATCAATACAGAATTTACTTACACCAGATTTTTTAATTAAAGTAAAAAATTGTCTGCTGATTCCATCAAAAAGCTAGTTACAAACACAAGGTTAAACACTTAACTGCATTAAAAACAAGTGCTCATCAGCAATGTCAGCTAAAGAGTGGAGTTATTGTATATTGCATACGAGGTTCAGCAATGTGCTGAATAAACTCTAGAAATTGTCACCTGAAATCCTTTCTGTAAAAACTTCGTCACTGCTTCTCTCAACCCACTCAAATCACAATTAGCTCTTAATTAATGTGGTGCAATCTTGTGGTTTAGGACACAGTATGACATACTGTGAATTGTAGTAGGTTTTAATTATTAAAGTCATATCAATAATCAAACACCATAATAATTGCAATATATGGCTATTCCTAACTGATTGAAATTTAAATTCATTTTACAAACAATTTTTTCAGTTTTTATAAAATGCAAAAAAGCAACTGTGATTTGTTATCTCACTTATGGTTTTCAATGATCAACTTAAATGTATTATGAAAATATTAGATATATAGAATTTGACACTTGTAACTCTTGCAATAAAAGTTGGGACAGAGGTATGATTAACGCTGTGTTACATAGTGTTTATAATAATTAGTCTGTTTAATTATTTAAGACAATAATTGTTGCAATTCTGTAAGTTGAGTTTTTGTGCCTTCTTGCTTGATCAGCAACAGACTCCTCATGAAGCTTCATGCATTTTAAGACTGATCTGGATTACTGGCAGGCCATTCAAGCCAATACATTTTGTAACTACAAACTCATACTGTGATAGCACATGCAGAATGAAAAGGTTTAGTGATTCATAACAGAAATAATCATTAGTCGCAGCTGTATTATCAAATTATTAGTCTGTTTAAAGACTTACTTGTTTGAATATTCTCTGAACAAATATTCTGGATGTCTCCTGACATGTCAGGAAATGGGAAGAACTTGGCTGGAGTCTTCCAGCTGTTTTTTTGGCAGATTCATACTTTTCTTTAAGACTGCTGTCAACAAGCCTTTGTCAGCTGTACCCTTTACATAACTTTGTGTGTGTGTGTGTGTGTGTGTGTGTGTGTGTGTGTGTTTGTGGTGACTAGGTGAATGAGTTTGTGGGAATGTACTGATTGAACTCTATTGGTTAGCCGCAGGTGACAGCAACTGACTAACTTATGCAACAAGAGATGAGGAAAATCTATGTAGCTGGCAATTGACCAACAATGCACTTTTCCTCCTTCCTTTAGAATGCTTTTATAATAGGCTTACTCCTGCGTCTGTGGGCTGCATGATATGGCTAGTGTTGTGATCATATCAATGCATAATGCAGATGCAACATGTTAAAAATATATGATTCAATCAGAGTGTAACATAGACCTACAGCTATTTAGACCCTAATTTACTTGTGTTGTATTACATGACTATATGGATGAATATGAATAAATGAGGCCAGAAATTATTTATTTGATTGGTTAGAGGGTTTATTATGCATGCTCTGGCACGTTATATTATTAGTATTAACTTTTATCTCGCCATTAAATTGTGGTTCAAACTTGAAGCCCAAGAATCCTGTCCAAGCACAACCTGACTTGAACCTAATGATGTTAAAAATGAAAATTAAATGTATCTTTTATTTATGAAGCTGCATTTTTGAACAGCATTCCAAAAGGTTTTAACCTGGATTAACTTTCGAGTCTTCACTCTTTCAATGCTATGCAGTGCTGATGGCCTCTGGCAAGTTGACCTTCACCTGTTTAATCCTAAAATGTTTTGTCCCTATCACTCCTTCCATGATCAAATCAAAATACAATTCATTTTCAGTCAGAAAATAAGTTACATTTGCATTAGTAGTAAAAGTATGATTCTTGTAATCTCACGATACATGGCCCCATTCATCCTTAATACGAATCAGTCGTCCTGTCCCCTTTGCAGAAAAGCAATGTTTCCACCCCCATGCTTCACAGTGGGTATGGTGTTCTTGAGATGCAACTCAGCATTCTTCCCCCTCCAAACATGGCGTTTATACCAAAGAGCTCCATTTTGGTCTGACCACATGACATCCATATAGTATCTAGCAAACTTTAGATGGGCCTGGGCATGTGCTGGTTTAAGCAAGGGAACCTGCAGGATTTTAATCCATGACGACATAGTGTGTTACTAATTGTAACCTTTGTTACTATGGTCCCAGCTGTCTTCAGGTCATTGACCAGTTCCCCTGTGTAGTTCTGGGCTATTTCCTCAACATTCTCAGAATCATTTGTACCGCATGAGGTGAGATCTTGCATGGAGCTCCAAGTCGAGGAACATTGTCAGTGATCTTGTATTTATTCCATTTTATAATAATCCAATAGTTTATCTCTTCTCACCGAGCTGCTTGCTTATTGCAGATTGGCTCATCCCAGTCTTGTGCTCGTGTACAATCTTGTTCCTGGTGTCGTTAGACAGCTCTCTGGTCTTGACCATGGTGGAGGTTGGAGTCTGACTGTTTGAAGGTGTGAACAGGTGTCTTTTATAAAGATAAGTTCAAACAGATGGAATTAATACAGGTAACAAGTGAAGGATAGAAGAGGTTCTTAAAGAAGTAACCGGTCTGTAAGGGCCAGAATTCTTGCTTGTTTGTAGAAGCTAAATACTTATTTTCTGCACCATTATACAAATAAATTCTATAAAAATCATACAATGTGATTTCCTGGAAAAAATTTTTCACAGTTGAAGTGAACCTATGATGAATATTACAGACTCTCTCATCTTTTTAAGTGGGACAGCTTGCAGAATTGATGGCTGGCAAATACTTTTTTTGCCCCACTGTATATACGCCTGTGATTTTTTTTTGTCATTGTTAATCTTCCGTCTTATGAATTGATTACTGAATTTTACATGAGCAGTCAGGTCCTGTTAAGCTTGGATGTGTAAATTTTAAGCATAAATTAATATTACTAATGCTAATATTGCAATAATAATTAACGGCTGATATATTGTGCAGAATTCAACAAAGTACAAGTGAGCAAGGCCAGTTAATAACATGATTGATGACTGATCATGAGGAGTGTGTATGCATGGTGTGCGTGTATTGGGGGGATTGAAAGTTTGGCTGAACTCTGTTTGCCCTGCTTTCCTCTATAGAGTTCTGTATGATCGTCTTAAAGGAGCCAGCCAATCTGCTGCTGCTGATCTTCCTCCACCAATATGATTAGTGCTGATTTTATATGATTTTGAAAGCGAATGAATGAATTGGGGAGCCAGAGGAGATTTCCTCTCTTTTGTAGACCAAGTTGTATTAAGCATCCCACACGGAACTCGAAGTCACCAAACCTCTCTCTTAACTTGATTTTCCCCTGCTCATTGTGGAGGATTATGAGGGGAAAAAATCAGTCATTTGTCAAATCTGATTAAGCAGTTAACTTATGTGATATTTCCTCTTCCTAATTTTTCCAATCTTCATTTATTGCCATTTTCTCCATATACTCTCACAGCTGCCTGTTGTGTCGATCTGTTTGGGGTTTTATTTTCTTTCAGATTGTCATATTGTAAACAATGTTTACATTTTTGCTTGTAAAATTTAACATTGATCTGTTCTTATCTAAAGTGATTGATTGCAATCAAATCAAATTTACACAATTATTTTCACCATACTTATTATGGTTAATTATTTTCACCATACTTATTAAGTTTTGAATCTTACTGCCATTGATTTAGCACTGTACACCCCGGATGCCTTGACACATCTCAAATACACGTGTTTGAAAATGAAAAGGGTAGATTTGATTTTCAACATGGTGGCTACTGTTTTTAACTCTTCAGTAGGTTTGGTTTAAGTAATCTGAAATATTTGTTCTTTTCATTGGTATTTGAGATTATATTTAGTACTCTGAAACATTTTTCTTTATTTCAAGTCACAGCATTTGTAGCGAACACAAGCACTTTAGAAAATGTAGAAAATATGAGAAATATATAGTAGTGTTAATTTAGCCATTCACCTCAAATCTGAGAAACTGCACTGAAGCTACAAGAGCACACATGCCTGTAATCATGCATGTATCATGCATGTTAAGTGTAATACTCAAAATCTATGAAAAGAGGTATTCAAGCACATTGTGAACAGCGGTTTGGCCTCCATGGCAGCCATGTTTAGGGCGAACTTGCTGACTGCCCCATTCCCGTGAGAGTGGAATGGGTTGAAACCTCAGGGATGCTTTGATAACCCTTGTATTCACATTCTCTCTCTCGCTCCCTCTCCCACACTCCATCTCTTTCATCCTTTCCTTCTCACCCTCTCCATCTCTTTCCTTTGGTCAGTTCGTCTGACCTCTCTTGTTCACGGCCTTTGCCACACCCACCTCCTCTGGCTCGCCAGTAAACCAGAAGCCAGGCGTCAAGGCCATAGCCTTTTTGGCCTTGAAGTGGCTAGAGATAGTTCGCCCTGTCTGGGGCTAGTACGCAGGCCCTGCACAGCCTGGACGGGGGAGACTGGTTGACGCTGGTGTTCATCATGTCCAAGTGCCTTTACTGGTGCCCTTGCCTGGCCAATGACTACACATATATAAACACACACTGGGTATGGACATGATTTTATTTATTTATTTTTATACCTTGCCTTCTGGGTGCACACACACCACTTTCTCCTTTTTGTTTCCCCTCCCTAACTCTACTTTATTTAACCCTCCTTCTCTGCAGGCATGTGGGTGCAGGTTCATCTTAATGGGTGGCATTTTACTTATCCTGTACAACAGCATGAGGCGGCATAGTTCTCAAATTGGTGATGCTGCTTTAAGCAATTGGCATTGAGTTACTGATCTTTTGTTGGTGAGGGCAGCCAGGCCAAAAGTGTGGTAAATGACCATTCCTTTCACACACCACAAAGACAACCTTAGCAGCTAATTAGGCTGACTTTTGATTAGAGACCTGCAATTTTCCTGCAGTCACTGAAAAACGTGCATTTTAAGATTCAGCATCTTAATTGCTTTTTCATGCAGAAGCCTGTGGTTATGATTTCACCTCTGAAACACCGGGGCATCTTGATTGCCCTTAGTGGCGGTTATATGGTCAATATGGTTTTTATTTCTCCTTTTAATTTTTACATACAATTTTCTTAGGTAGAGGTACAGTATATTGCTTGGAAGCTAAATAAAAGTCATCAGTTTCTGCATGTTGGTAAATGAACTACAGTGACACTTCAAATTTATAATAAATAATGTCTTGTGACTATAACTTATTAAATATAAATAAAGTGAAGAAATTTTAATATTCTATTTATAAAAAGTGCATATGCCAATTGCAACTGGAAGTTCAAAATGGAGGGAGGCAGAAAGAGGTTGCTATTGGTTTTACTAATGTACTAAACATTTGATTTGTTTCTATTGGTTACCAATGAGTATACTGAGAATATAGATCTTGTTTATAGAAAAGCTGTTTTGCCTGTGTGGATGCCGTTTCAGACTCTGGGACATGGGAGGATTTGTCCTTGGACAAATATTTCATAGTAATGTGTTGCTTGCTTGTATAACCCCAATTCTTTAAAAAAAAAAAAAAGGTGGGATGCTGTGTATCCCCATGCAGGCTTTCGAACTGAGCTCTAATAATTAGTCAGGTGATCCCTTTCCTCTTTAGTCTGGGGGATGTTGTGACCATTCCTAAAGGAGTTAAACATTTTAATTTGTCTCACCAAAGAACAGTTTTCCAATTTGCCTCAATCTGTTTTAAATACTGACATGTCTACATCCTGTTCACATATGGCTTCTTCTTTGCATGACATCGCTTTAGCCTCTATCTGTTAGATGGTAAACTGTGTTCATAGCCCAAAAAAAATTTATTTCTTTTTATGACAATAATACCTGGCATTAATTAAAATTACTCTGAAATTATTTTACAATTTGTAGATGCATTTTTTGCAGATCTCTGCCCATTTTTATTTCTAAGAGACTTCATGTTACTGACCCCTTGCTGAATATCAATAGTTGCAAAATGATTTTAATGTATTATTATAATGTGATTTTTTTACATAGTTTTATCTGCTTAGGATTATAATAATACTAATAATAATATAAATGTGCTTAGTAAGTGCAAGAAACTAATCACATTGGAAATTGTAATATGACCTACAAGCTTGCTGTATAAACCTATGCTTGTATATCTTAAAACAATATTACTGCATTTTACAGGTTTATTTTCTCTGCGGACATTGATCTATGGAGTCTGGAGCTTGAGCTTAAATCTCTTAAATAGCTTTTACCCACTGGCTATGCACAAGTGGCCTGAGGAAAATGCTGACTCAGCAGCGGTGCTCTCTGCTGCTGAGGTGGAGATTTACAAGCACAGGATTTTTGGAGTATATGTATGTTTGAGTGACTAGACAGCATGTCTGGGACATTGACAGTTTGGTGGTAAGACTGGACTGTGAGCATGCTCACTAGGCCACAATGTCTACATGGACATGCCATGCTAATGAGAGGCCAGTGTTCAGTAAACACACACACACACTCTAAGCCAAAGCCACCTTAAGGGTTACACATAGTGTCCCTTAACTTGTCTTGTATGGTGAATTCCAGTAAAGCCAGACTCAGTCCTTTGGAGTCCGTTTGACAGTATACCTCATGGCTTTTTCTTGTATATCCAGCACCATATTGGCCCAAGACTAGAGGGCCTCACTGGAGCCATGACCTACACTGCATGCTGAGAACCTACAGGACCTAACCACATTGGTGTACGCTTTTGCCCAAAAGGCTGTGAAGGGCAAGCTACGTTTAGATATTTAGAGTCCTCTGGCCACCCTGCCAATCCATGGGTTGGTCCAAAAGGGAGGCCTGTTAAGTTTTAAATAGTGGCCTGTTGCACCCAAGGGTGGCACTGTTCTGACCCACTCAACTCTTCGCTCAGCTGGCCCAAAATAGCCGCCAGTGTGTCTCCGCGGAGGTGGTTCTCCAGGGTTCTCCTTCAGTTTTGATTGGAAGTAGGCTTGAGTGGCCATTTTTAAGCTTAGCCTTTTTAGCTCTTTATTGATGTTGAATATGGATTTTGTTCTTAGAAAGGCTTTGTTGCTATTTTCTGTATGGATGCTATTTCAGACCTTGCGACTGGGAGGTTTTGTCGGTCCTTGGAGAGTACAGCCCAGAAAATGCCCTACAGATGACAGGGCTTTTAATGTTATTATGCATATACTTTGGGAGGATGCTTCTGTAGATCCACCGACTGTCCTAAAAATGCATGCTCTGCTTTTGACCCAGGTTTTACTCTATGATGAAGGTATCTGTCAGCTCTCCCATATTGCCTTTTCAGCTTATTTTTCTTTTTTGGGCCAATTGTGCAAACGCTCCAATGATGCAATACATGGCTGTAAGGGCACAGTTCATGTCTCAATATCTCTCTACAGCGAAAAGGTGCCATTTCCTCAATCTCACTTCTTCAAACACTTCCTTTACTTGAATATGGTTCTACTACTTTCCCAGGCTCTGGTGCCAGTGTCATTGACCCCTGTCATATTAAAAACAAATTAACAATTTTATGTCTTCACATAAGACTAAAAACTTACATTATTTGAGGAATTAGTTATGTTTGTTATGCTGATTGCAGAACATCAGAATGATCAATGTCTTCAGGTTTTATGGTTGGAGGTTTATTTGCATATTATAAGCATTTGTGATGTTAGCAATGCACATACACTGCACCAGTGTATTTCATATTTCAAAGAAAACACACAATGTAAATTGACTCAAAGTGTGTTTTTTTGTGTTTATGTATTATTTATGTATTGCATTAAGTGCTTATATTTTAAGGGCTATGTAAACGAGTCCCTTACTCCTCCTCTGTTTCAAGTGTACGTCATGAATGCAATGACTGAATAGGTTTTTTGTTCTCCAGGTGCGCTACCTAAAGATCATTGAGAAGAGCGGATACCAAGCACTTCCATGGGTACGATACATCACCCAGAATGGAGGTATGCAGAATTGACTCTCACTCACTCTTTCTCTCTCGCCCTCAATCGCTCTCACACACGTGATGAAAATTTAAGTATTAGTCACACAAGATTCCTAATAAAGCAAGAAAAAAGCTCCAGACTGCGTTAAGGACAAGTAGTAGATCAGTGTTCAATGCAGTAATTATTTTTAATTTTGTTAGTTAAAAAATGCTTTTATTTATTGTTGCATTAACAAATTGATGCTTACCCCATACACATACTCCCCACATGTACCAATACTCACACTCAAATTTCTCTAGCTCTATATTTGTCATTGTTTCTCAGAGGGTTGCAGGTATTGGGCAACAATTAAGCAATTTGGTAAATGTCAAGTGATAGATGGTTGAGGCTGGAGATATAAATTTTCTTTGAAAAGAGGATGTTTGAAACCGAGGTATAGCCTGAGATATTGTTCAGAAGTTGAAGTAAAAGTACATTCTGTACTTTATGCAATTTTGCAGGATGTTCCTTGGGTTTACATTTTGGTTAAGTGTATCATATTTAACAATTAATGTACAGAAAAAATGGTGTGGCTAAGCTAATAATATACAAACTATTATTATATTTAATGTCTTTTATGATCACACCAAATAAACATTCGGTGCTGGTGGGGGAATAAAGATTCTAAAAAAATGTTTCATCCCACTGTACACATGGATTATTTAACTGGAAATCTATATATTTTAAATACAGCAATAATTTCTATTTGTATGAAGTCTTGAAGTAGCCATCTTAATTTTTTTGTCAATATTGCTACCCATGCTGATACTTTGAATTTGATAATAGCAAATCTGCTAACAGGACAAACCACCATTTTCATTTGAGGGGGGAAAAAAGCACACAACAAAAAACTGAAGAAGAAAAAATAGTGCTTTGTCAAAAGCAAGAAATTACTGTGAATCATAAGTTCACTAAAACGTTTAGATACAGGCAAATCACCAGCATTGAAATCCAGTGTGAATGCACTTACCATGATTATTTACATCATAAAACTTCAAAATCGTTACTTAACTTAATGTTAACTTAATGGACAACTGCTGTTCTAATATGCAGAAGAAGAAAAGGTTTAGGTTTTGACAAATTAAAATATAAGTATTCAGTTTAAACTTTGGAGCAGGTGCAACTTATTTATGCAGCCATTGTTCCCCACCTCTCCTGTCCCGAATTGTAGCCAGTATCATCAGGTTATCTTGCGTCTCCAAATCCTGTCTTAGTTTGCATTGTGTTCTTTGACGGCTGGGTGGAAAAGCTCAGCTGTCACAATTAACTTTTAAACCAGCTCCCCTCTCTCCCCCACCCCCCATTTCCTGTCGTTCTGAACACTTTAATTAAACATGGCTCATTTCCTTGTTTCTTTACAGACTATCAACTCCGGACCCAGTAGTAGAACTTCGGCCATCTCCTGCAGTCTCTGGGCCTCTCTCTCTGTCTCTCTCTCTCTTTCTTTGTCTGTGCTAATTTGCAGACCTGAGCCAGTGTTGTATCCGCTGTGTTTGAGGCAGGAAACAAATTGCTTTCAAGAAAATATAAGGCCTAAATATTTATATGGAATATACAGGCTGTAAACCTACACAAATAAACCAGCCATTCTTAAAGGAATAACCCAACAAATCGGTCTGTAGCATATAATTAATTACCACAGACATAATTTGAAACTAAAGATTGAGATTAAACATTACAGAACCTGCACACTGGCTTCAATTTTAAGTGTGACTTAAGTCAAACGTCCTGCTTAGTTAATTGAATGGGCATAAATGGTTAGGATCTGTGGTAACCAAGAATATGCTGCAGATAAGACTGGAAATGCTGGTGGAAATCTTGTTTTCTATTTGCTCCATTTTAGTAAATCTCTTCAATCAAAGGTTCTAATTTCATAAATTGTATTACATTTTGGGGGGAAAAGTATTCAAAAAAAGTATGATCTGGAATAATATTAATGGGGTGTTTAATCATCTATGGTGGCCATATTTTAACTTGACAATTTTTGTTTGGTTTTCCTTCCTTAAACTCTGCAGATGTTTCTGTATCTCAGACCTGCTCTGGCACAGACTCTGTTTTCATGGACCATCAGTGTCTTCTCTGTGTGTGTCAGCAGATATCATGTCAATTTATATTCCGTGCTAGAGAGGCCATTCTGAGGGTGACCTCATCAAAGATACAGTGCAGTTCAGAACAATCCAAGACTTTCTTCGCAGTATTTCATTGTAAGTAGTTGAAACGGTTGGGGCTACACTGAGACCAACACTGCTCCGTGAGCGTCACCTCTGAAAATTCAGCTCCAGTTCCTCTTGGTGACCAGCTCTATCAGCACTTTCTTCTACAGTTTACAGGATGGTATACCGTGCTTTGTGCATCTTTCAAAAGTGTTCAGAATGCTTCATATAACCTTGATGTAAAATGTCAAATGCAAAGGGTCAGTCTTGCAGTTTAAAAGTTGATCTCATAACAGTCTGTTAGCATTTTGAGAAATTTGAGCTTCACATTGTCTCACCGTTACAGTTGATGTGCTTGTAGGTCAGAAGTTTGCACATTTACAAACTTACAGGTCAATCATCCAATCATCAATCAACCTTGTTTTCTCTGGTGGTTATATTGTGTTTAATAGGTATTTTGAAAATTTATTTCATGTATTTTCTGTTTTCAGTATTACTAGGTGGGGTAGAGAGTGAGGCGTTTTTGTGTCTGTTGACAGTGCCAGAGTCATGTTTACTACTGAGCTTGACGATGCCATTACACACCATTTGAAGGAAGTGATATTGTGCCATGTCAAAATTTTGGATTTATAATTAATTTAAGCTCTTACTTTCCTTTCCTGCACATTCATGAATTACCGGCACAAATGTTCTGTATATTTATGGCTTCATTGTGCTGCACACATTTTAGCTGAGAATGGATCTGTTCTCGTCATCGCCACAGTTCAAAAGTCATTAAAACTGCTAATGAGGGAGGGCATGCCATCTAAAGTTGCCAATGGAATTGACATGTGATGCATAAATACATTCTTCTGTCCTCCTCATGTCTCTATGAAAGTAAATTATCTGTAGAGTTAAAACAGATAAAGCTGTTTTCACAATACAAAGTGTCATTGTCTTATTTAAGTACTCAATAGTGATGAAGACAATCCAATTAAAAATTAAATGCCACCTCATATAAACATTAAAAAATGCAGTTATTGTCTGTATTGACAAACATGCTGCAGTTTGAGATTTCCCATTCATAGCTCAGTTAAATAAGCAGGGAAATTCTGTTTTAAATGGGCTCATATGCTATCGTTCAATGTCATTTTGGTGAATGTTTATATCCACACTAGTTTATGTATAAAACCCACACCTGTTATTGCATTTGAAATAACAAAAACTTTACATAGTCAGTGATGTCTAACTTTTTAGAGTGGAACAGGAAATGGTTTATGATTATCGCTGTCACCAGGCCTTTTATTGGTTCATGGCATTGAAATGAAAGAACATGGAAAAAGAGACTTAAACCTGCCAACAAGGAATGTAAATGTGATTGATGGGGGAATGATGTAATGTCATTAGACACATACATAGTTATATAGATAAAATGCTGAAAACACTGACAACAATGTAGTACAAACAATACTTAGAATTTTGCACAGTTGATGACAGGCCTCCTTTTCATTTAAATACCATAGGGAGGGTTTAGAAGAATTAATACACACACACACACACACACACACACACACACACACACACACACACGGCTGTCTCAGTCCAACAATAATGGGGTGTCCTCTCTGAGAATGCTCATTGTTCCCATGCAGCTGGACTCAGGTCTGTGATTAGTTCATTCTTCTTTTCAGGCTCTGAAGTCATCACAACAGGTTCTGGAGTCTTTAAAGACTGTTGGACAATAGTAGCTCCAAGCTTTTGATGTCATTCACTAGCAGTTTTTTGGTCCTTTGTCTGTGCGGCTCCTGCTCTAATGTGTATGGAAGACAGCTGCAGTAGGTTTGGTGAAAGTCCTTTAAAGCCAAGGTAAACCGTAATAATTTCTGCCTTTTTTCTTTTTGAAAAAAGATTGAGTGCCACCAGCTGTGAATTCAAGCAAACAAATAGTTAATGTATTTCTCACACCAGTTGAGCTGATGAAAGACTAAAATCCTTAGCATGTGGGATATGTCACATGTTATCTTGCTTGATGTCTCGCTTATCAGGTTTCTGGTTTATCTTGGTTTGACATTACTTTTACTTTTTACTTTTTGTCAGTGGGTATTCTTTCTCAAACACATCCACTACACCTGGCAGACAGAAGGGAATTCTTCCATTTTGCAGACCGTGTTTAATTCAGTCATTCACAGCGGTTTGACGCAAAATAAGTCAATGAAAATGATAACCAGTGGTGGTAATGGGAACCTGGTGTCACAATATCGCCAACACACACACACAGCCATTAATTTACTGTCCAGAAGTACCAGTGAACCTAGTCTTTTCTGGAGTATTTATATGTAATGTTCATAATGGGAGGATAAAAAAGTGTTTTATCTTCAAAAACACTGCATGGCCCACTACATATAAAATACATTTTAATTCCTCTGTTTTTGATCAACTTTAAACAAAACCATTGTGCACTGTAGCTTTGTGATGCTGCTTTTAGATTAATTTATACTGATTTCTGACTAATAATCATATTAATGGGCAATTGTTTTACACAAAGTGCCCTAAATAACTTTAAGATTTAGGATTTAATCTGATTTTTTTTTTTTTTTTTTTTAATTTTTAATTTTTTTTTAATTAAATATTTCATAAACTTTTAAGCACCCCTGCATGCCTCAATGTTTTAATTTGGCTAAAAGTTCAAGGTCATGTTTGTCATATAGCCACATGCAGCTTCTTGTAGAAGACGTATTTAGAAATCAGATCACCAGGATACAACCACACTGCACACAGTGTGTAAAACAAGAAATAAATAGACTGAGCAGAAATGCCTGCTGCTCACGGCACATTTTCATGTCAATCTGATCTTATTTCTTTGGAAAAATGCCATTCTTTATTATGAGGGTGTGGTTTTATTATCTATGCAATTGAGATTGTTTGGCTGATTTGCTTAGTTTCCTACTGCAGAAGAAAAACCTGTAATTTTCAGCTGATAGTTGCTTCTTTGTGAATGGAAATCCATTTGTTAAAGAAGAGTTCTCTAGAAAGAAAGATGTGAAATTTACCTGCATGTACAGCAGTCAAACACGGTTTAGACAGAGTTGATTTGCATGGTAAGCTAACACACAAATCACGTACCTCCAATAAAAACAGAGACCATTAAAGACAAATCTGATATTTTACCATTGATCTCACAGGAAAACATATAAAACAAAGTATAAAAATGTCCCATAACTTTTTTAATGGCCTACTTTTTATGTTTAATTTTCTCCACTAATATTTTAAATATAGCAAAGAAACTGGTTGTCCACTTAAATGCTCAGGAGTCTAAAAATGCATATTCATTTATAAGTGAAACATAATTTGAACCGTGGTGCCCAATTTCTGTGTAAAACTAGGTGTTTTGAAAAAAGCCAAATAAGTATACATACAAAGTGAGCATAAAAGTAGTGGAAGGAAACAATCCAGACTGAAATTACTTTTAAAAATGATTAAGATATTTAACGCCCACAAATTCTTACAATGCTTTGAAGAAACAATTTAATGCCAAGTTACAACTAGTGCATGGTATTCTGACCGTGACCTTTTCACTGTTTAGGGCTTATCTCAACAGGCTTATAGAATTCTTATGAAAAACAATTAGCATATTTCTTTAAAAAACAAACAAAACAAAAAACGCGTGACTACCCCCACTGTTAATCATGAGCAGGAAAGTGAAACTTTGTTTCTTGGTTATATGATGAAAAGCAGCTGCACCCATATGCACCTGTAGCAGTGTGAAGAGGTATTGCAAAGGTATTTGTTAAGGCAGGTAGGTCTACAGTACACCCCCCTCCCCTTCACCCAGAGGACATGAACCCACACACAGGAAATTTGCGTTCACATCTAACACAGGAGGGCAAAGGTTCTTATGGTGTCACAAGTTTGTATTTATGTCTTAACTTTCAGTAAATTCTTCACTAAAGCTAAGAAATACTGCCCGTGTCAACTAAATATGTTACCATTTTTGTCCTGGGGATATCTGGTCCCCACAAAAAACTCATATAAAAGACTACATGTACACATTCTTATACATGTCCCACAAAAATGCAGCCCTCGTTGGCGAAGCTGCTGGGTTTCACCAGCAGTAGGGATTCAAGCTGTGGCCGGAACTTTCCTTGGCCTGTCTTTGTGTTGCTTGGCAGAGTACGTTATTTGGCATATACTAGAAAGGCAGAGAGAAAACATAGCACAGCTAATAACACTACATTGTAATTTTTCCCTTACAGCTGGTTTAATACAATTTACATCGTAAAGATACTATTTAGGAATTTGTTTTGCTACAAGCTTAGGTCACTTAGGGTCCTGGGGCATAAATGGGCCCCCAACGATTTTGTTTGTTCATGTAAGAATTTTAGAGTTTTCTCATTTTTTCTTTACATTTTTCCATATAACAATTACAATGATTATTATTTACATATTTATTTTCGTTGTTTATTACAAAATCACGTGACTGAGGCGGACGCTTCATCGAGTGCCACTTTTCACAACGACAGTGGTAAGAATAATTACATACATGTTTCTAAATGACATGACACAGATATTTTGCATAAAGGCACTACTGAAGGGTAAGAGAAATGGCCGTGAAGTCAGTCCAAAAACAGTTCTGCTGAGGCTGTAAAAGAACTGGCCGTGAGTCCGTCCAAAACCAGTTCTGCTGAGGCTGTAAGAGAATGTAGTTAGCATGTTGCTACATAAGTTGTTCTTTTTTCCGTTTGGCTAAATTAGTGTTGTTTAGCATGTTGCTTCTACGCGAGTGAGGGACTTAATGCGAGCAGGTGAGTCAGCAAACACCTGGCAAACCCCATTTTTGTGTCATAAACTCGTTTTACTGACCGGAACGGTTGTGAAATAATCTACCAGGTGAACGGCGTTGTGCTATCGTCAAGCGACGTGGCGCTCAAGCTCGACCTGTGTTTTTGTTTGCACACCTGTCGCTTAGCAACGCCGCGCGACTGAGGGAAGCCCTGCTCGCGCTACAGCTCCATTGTGACGTCAGAGGCAGAAGCCCTGGAGCAAACCCAAGAGGGAATTCTTTCACCTGTCAGTCTGCTCGGAGTAAACAGTTGGGTATTTTAATGAGAACGTCTGAAGAAGAATTATCTTGAGGGGGGTTTGTAGTACTTATATGTGGGAAGCCTCTGAGTTCTTCTGTATGCAACAGGTGCACAACCCCTAATTTGCAGGTGTGATGTGAAAAGATTTTTGTGTGGGCCTGAAAGGGTATAGGCCTTAGGGGACTGACGTGGGTCATAATTGTGAAGCAGCGTGCTGGTTGCTAATCCTGCCAAATTATAGTCTAAAAGACTCTCTCTCACACTCTGTCTCTTTTAGGAGCACAACAATGATGAGCAAACTTTTTAAACTCTTGAAATAGTGTCACGCTGAAACTATAGCAGAGGGAAAAACATTCTTAATACTTAAGGTGAAGGAAAGCTGATGTACGTATAAGACTCCATTTACAATGTCAGCTTTTCTCGACATTGTAAATGGTGTTGTAAAAAATTATATAGAGTAAAAATCCTCCCCAGGATTTTGTTCCAACATCCATCATTTGCTAAAACCAGCAGCAGAAGCATCCAGGCAACTGGAACAAATCCCAGGAATCATTTTTACTTTCTGAACCTAAACTACCCACCTCTGATTATTTGTCACCCTATCTGCAATCATTCCCCAGCTGGACTCTTTCAGGAGGGTGTGGTATGAGCCACAGGTCAAGCAGTTTTAATGCATATTCAGAGTGACAGTGGCCTGATTCATTGTCTCTGGGTCAGAGAGTTCAACCAGGTAGACATTTATTCTCTCTGCGTAGCTATATTTATATCCCTATGGTGTTTCCACACAGTGTGTGTGTGTTTTAACAACCCATTGCTGTGGCAACCTCAGCGGGGCGGGGCCTGTTGCAGACCTGTGACGTGGAAGGTGGGGATATGGGAATGCTATCACACGGTGATCCTCACGGCAGCGCATACCTTAACAGCACTTCCGGTCCATTGTGCAACACCAGGTCTTGTGTTAAGTTACCTGGGAAACCCAGAAAGCACACAAGCTTTAATAAACTGAAGCTCTGTTCACATTTTGCCAGACAGACTGTGAAAAGTAACAGAGTTGGACCGCATGAGCAAACAGGTTGGACGGAACTGAAGTTAAACAAGTGTTACCAAGCTGGTTTTCATATAACTTTACTATGTGGACTTAATCCCTCTCAGGTGAGCTGTGCTTTAACATGCACTGTGTACAGTTGCGTGTGTGCATTGTGGAAAAAAATGACATTTTGATAATAGCTGTTATGTAATTAGAGCGGCCATGCTGGTCTGTTTATATTTAATATGCCTCCATGGCAACTGGAAGATCCTCCATAAACTCATAGTCTAGAATAGGTTTCCTGCTGAGCACTTCAACCTTGACCTGAAATCAGCTAGTAATGACACGAGACAGGTTTCTATTACTACTATTAAACAGAGTGCACCGCGCCATTGCAGATAACAGGAAACAGGGCAGCACTGCACAGTCCCCGGTGTCAAACACAGGGTAAAGTTTAAACTCAATGTGTTAATCCAGTTCCAAATTTTAAACCTAATTTAAACATAACAGGGTTACATTTAAATATACAGTAATTTCTATTTGACCTGTTTTTTTAGCTTTACAGTAAACCTAGGTTTAGTTGAATCCTGTTACTCCATGATTGTAAACCCATATTTCAATTTAAAAAAGTGATTTTTGATAAGAAAATGGTCAAAAACATACCAAATGGATTTGTTTGGAGTTTAAATAATAAAGTAAAGAATGATGAGAAATGGAAATGCTTCAAAGAGTTTCAGTATTAATGGAAAACGACTTAAATCTTGGAACTTATCAATGTTGATCACTTATTAGAAGCTTTTACCCACATGGAAATGTCTGGCTTTTTAAAAACGGCTTAAAAGGGTGCATGCACACACTCATCCACATCAAAATTCCAGTCCACATCTGTCTGTCAGACACACCTGTCTCTGTGCTTTAAAGGTAGGATGATTTTATGATGTATGGTCAGTAGACTGCATGGAGTAGACACATTGCATCACATAAAGAATCTTAAACCCCAGACAAGTGCTTGTAATCTGTGGTTTGAACATGCAATTTTGAAAGACTCATGTATCTTCCATAAGATTAGAGATTTGGTTAATGCAGCGGACTTTACAAAATCAAGGGCTAAGTGCGAAACTCTAAAGAGAACAAAAGCACCAAAGCTGTTGTTGAGTTGCTAAATGAGCTGATGATCTAAGATCTAGTCATTGGAGAATTGATTAGTGCTCTTTGTTGGAAGATAGAAACTAAGCGTTAATGTGTGATTGAACAAGCTGGATGTGTCACATGTAGTGGACATTAATATAGTAAGTAGGGCTGCAACAACTAATCGCCAAAATCGATAATAATCGATAATGAAATTCGTTGTCAACGAATGCGGGTTATCAATTAGTTGGGCTGCTCACGTGACTATGGAGCGCGACCACAAGATGCACAAATACACAAAGACACACAGATCATTTTTGCGGGGGGCTGACGCCAATGGGTGAGGGTGAGGGCACAGCAGGGTGAGTCACTACAGAACCTACTTCTGTTCCGTTTTGAAGTGAGGAACGTAAAGTTGTTGCTGGTGTTTACTTGTTATGACTAGTTAGATTTAGCTTGTTAATAACTGCTGTTAGTAGTTAAGCAGGGGAGTATTGTTACTTTGCACTTTGCATCGCAAAAAGACCTGTTTTTATCCACTCGCCTTTTTTACCTTTCATTTTTCAATCTGTTGTCATGTATAGCTGAGTAAGAAAAAGCCTTTCTTACTCAGTAATTTTGTCTCGTTTTCAAATATCTAAAACATTTTAAATCTAGATTACTAGACAAGAAAAATTGTATGAGAAAATTAAGTGATGCTTAAAACTTCTGATTGAGATTATATCTCATTAAAAAAAATCATACCCAATTGACAGATAATTTTGCTTTTTTTAAACCATGAAAACAAGACATAATTTTTGACTTTTTTTCTTTTCTTCAGAAAACAAGACATGATTTCTTATGCTATTTCACATGTCTAGTAAATGTATCTTGATTTAAGATTTTTTTTAAATATT
>JBBIGC010000041.1:30348891-30372674 GCA_037576955.1 Lepidarchus adonis | reverse complement strand
TGTTTGATTGGCCAGCAAACTCACCTGACCTGAACCCCATAGAGAATCTATGGAGTATTGTCAAGAGGAAGATGAGAAACACTAGACCCAGCAATGCAGACGACCTGAAGGCTGCAATCAAAGCAACCTGGGCTTCCATTACACCTCAGCAGTGTCACAGGCTGATCTCCTCCATGTCACACGGCATCGATGCAGTAATTCATGCAAAACGAGGCCAAACCAAGTATTGAGTCCATAGGAATGAACATACTTTTCAGAAGCCTGACATTACTGTTTAAAATATCCTTTTTATTGAGCATGTGAGATATTCTAATTTTCTATGTAAAGAATCTACCTGATGTACCTGTATACTGAGCTGTGCAATGATGTTACTTCAACTGATCATAAATATGCACATGTTGACTATTTTGTGGGAAAGATGGTAGCACGGTGTGATAGTGTAGAGCTTGCAGGTGACAGTTGGACATGCCCAGACTCAGGAGAAGTCCTAAAGAACTTTGCCAAAAACAGAGAAAAATTTGAAAAAATTATGAAATCATCCAGACGCAGTAGTTCTCCCCCATAGACGGTGCAGAAGCTTTAATTCAATGATACTTTCCAGCCTTCTTGATCGCATATGAAGTATCTTAAGTATGAAATGGGACATGCTCAGTGCTGGTCCAACGCAAATTCTTATACAAGAAAAAAGAAGAAATGTAAGCTGGGCTATTATTAGCAAACTAGCGAGGTGTAAAAGAAGAAGTATCATATCACTTTTTCTGTTCTGAGGATAGTAACTTCTACTACCAAATGACGCATGACCAACAATATAAGCTTTTTATTTTCCAAGGCCTTTCGTATCTAAACGGGGCGATCAGTGTGCTTTGTATTTGAAGGCTATTCAAAATGTCCCCTGCTAACATAGACTGCAATGTTGACATGCTTAGGAGTTAAAATAAATGTTAAAATGAACTCAATGTCACTCCAAAGAAGCAATGGCATGGTTTTATTAATAATATATTATTGGCAAAGAAAAATGTTTTAAAAATGTAATTTAGAACAAAGAAAAGTCAGCACAAGCAATGTTTTCCATCAACACAATACGCAGTCCCGGTCATCCCAGTGTCCATAAATGTGTTTAGAATGAAAATAAGACATTTTTCTCAAAAGGTGGCCTGCTATTAGCCCACCTGACACTGGAGCCCAAATGAAAAACTAGACAAGAATGTGGCTAAGCATGTCCAGCAAGAAGGCCTTTAAATTAGCCACACATGTGGCATCTCAGAGGGGAGGAGAGTGGAGTCATTGGACCAAAAGAATAACAAAACATGAGAAAAAAAATACAGTCTATATTTTTGTGTCACCCGAGACTTGAGCCTGGCAGCTCATTTGTCCTCGTTTAGAAAAAATTAAAGAATCTATAATTCAGGCTCTTCACCAACCTCTCTTGCAAAAAAAAAAAAAAAAATCAAGGAATTTCCTGTTATTTCAAATGGGTGTAATTGACATACCAAACCAAAAGCTCATGCAGCTGCTAATGCAGAAATAATTTTCACACTCAGATCTCAATCTTTCCAAGTTGTATTTAGTTTTAGCATACTCAGTGTAAGCTCAGCTTGTCAACTGATCCCTCCAAAATAATCTAAATAAGTGAATAGGAGTAGTTCCACAGAAGACTTCCACAAAGCTGTGGCGTTTTTTTTTTTACTGTAGGTAACCATACATGTGTAGCGTGGCTCTAATGAAGAGAACGGTCATACACAGTGCATTCCCTAATGGTTGTGACAAAGAAAAATATTTTCAATTTATCTTGTCAATGAGAGCTGAGGAAGTAATTATGAGGCTGAAAATCAAGAATAAAATCATTAGAGACATTGGTCAAACCTCCAAATTTGTTAATGTAAATCACAAAGGACGTGGTAGGCCTCCACTGCTGATGACAGAATAATCCTTAATATGATAAAAAACTATCCTCAAACTAAATAAAAGTCAGAATTCTGCAGAATAGAAGACCAAGAATAATCTGTATCAGAGTGATGGTAAGAGGAAAGTGTGGAGACAAAAAGAAACTGCTCAAGCTCCAAGGCATACCAGCTTTTCTGTTAAACATGGTGGTGGGGGTGCTGCCACAGGTACTGGCACACTTCATTGATGATTTAATTGCTGAATAATGATTGGCTGTTGCACAATGAATTCTGTGGTGTATAGGAAAATTTTATCTGCTCAAGATCCAGTAAACGCCTCTTAACTCTTTGAATGGTGCTTCATCCTGCAATGATAACAATCCCAAACATACTGCTCCGGCATCATGTGAGTTTCATGTTCATTAGCATCAAATTAGCAACGTTTACCCCATTCTAAATCTTAATTAAAACTCCCCATTATCATAACTATACCTTTAAAATCCGGCGATGGGTTGGCCTCCTGTCTGATGTGTACCCTGCCTTGGCCCATTGTCATCTGGGTTTGGCTCCAGCTTCTCCCATGACCCAAAATGGATTAAGCGGTTTGGATAATGGATAGATAGATAGATACCTTTAAAATCAACCTACCAACCTAAGCTGTTGGGTATCATGACTTGCCCTATTTAGCAAGCAGCTTAAAAAGCAAAACATTTTTAGTAGTAAAAATGTATCTGGAATTTGTGGTCATCGTTTGAGTACCATTAATAGATTAAGATACTTTTTTTTAGTTCAATCACTCAACTACACTTACTACTGAGCTGTGGAAATATTGGCTTTCAGTCCCAGACTGCACACTACCACAGTACATTGTGTCGGCCTTAGCAGAAATCATTCAGGACCCCTAACCCTCCTAACCTTAAAACGCTCTTCAGAATGGTGGTTTGATGGCAAGTCTACCACCCAAGAAGTAGAAACATTGGCCAAACCCACCATGCATCTCATCTGGGGTGGCCAGTCAGGTATCAGAGGTGTCAACTTTTAACACTTCTATGGCTTCCTTACTGATGCCAGAAAGGCACATGTATGATCACACCAAGAAATACAGCACTTAGCATTACTCTCTGAATGCGAGGAAGTGGTTGGTCATGTGACACTTTGTTTAGAGAAGTTCAAACCTGAGTTAACCAAAAGTGGGAGAAACAAAGGAGATTGAGGCCAATGACTCACAGTGAAGAGATAGTATAATTACCACCTTTAAAGTGTGGTTCTCTAAAAGGTACTTATCTCAATTGTGGATGATGCTTTGGTTATGAAATGTGTACACACACTTCAAACCCACAGCCTGTGGAACACTACCTGTCAGCTTACATGAATCCTCCAGAGACAGATTTGCACTGGGGGCACCTTGACCATATCTGTAAGTTTTATAGGGCAAAGCTCCATCCTGCGCATGAGTGTGAAGTGGCCTGCAAAAACGAAAAGTCATCATGGTGACAAATATCAAGAACTTAATATAAAATATCTTGAATGAGGGTTTAAACTGAGACTCATATTAATGATGGAGGAGTTATTCAGACAGCAGGTCTAAGAAATGCAATTACAGACATAATGATGAAATAACTTGGGGTTTTAAGCTTTAAGGAAGGCAGAGAAAAGTCCTATCACAGTCTGTACATATCATTTCAAGATCAAAGAGCCCATAGACATGTTTCTTTTAATTCCCCTTCCCTTATAAACCCTCAAAAACATGTTGGTGTGCTTTAAGGTCTGTTCCCTTACTGTTGAATACACAATATTCATCATAACTTTAAAGATGCATTCATATGACTAGCATTGAGATTATGCAATGCTCAGTGTCCTAGGTTTTTCTAGTCTTTCTCTGTAAATTGGTAACACGATTAAAATATGCAATATACAATAATAATAATAATAATAATAATAATAATAATATCTAATAACCAGGGGCACAAACCTCACAAAACACTGAATGCAAGACAATGCTTCTGCAGCTTATTTTCAATATATAGATGGGCTCTTTAGGGGAATTAAATGTATGTTCTGAAATTTTAGTGTTTACATTCTTAAAAAGCATACCCCCCCCCAATGAATAATAAATAGCAATAAAATAAAATGTAAATCAACCACCCTCTTGGACACGCCAGCGAGGAATACAATTTTAATCAAAATAAATTATATTATATATTAAAAAATAATAATAATAAATCAAAATAAACGATTATTTAAGTTTAATGCCAAAGCTATGCGAATACATTCCATTTCCACCAATTAATTATTTGTCATTATACATGGGGGAAACACAGAGAACTCAAACAAGGCAAATAATTAAGTCCACACCAAACAAATGCATAAATAAGTATTTGTCTGCCATATAGATATATACTATACATAACACTCAAAAGTGTTGCACATAAGTGTAATAAATACATGAAAGCATAAAAATATAACAACATGTACAGCACAAGGCCATGAAGGTTCATCCTAAAACCATAATAAAACAAATCCATCAAGACTTCCAAGTTCACAAATTTAGCAATTTCACAAATCTCATTTATCACACATTATCACATAAAAGCTCCAAATACAAACTGAAAATTCCAAAACACGTTCAGAACATAAAACCATCATACTCAGAATCCAAGTCCCATGGTTTGTGTGTTGGTACTTAATCTCAAGCTTTTACCTGCGCAAGAAAAGACAATACACAGACACAGAACGACCAAAAAATGGTTTCTGTAGTAACAACCCTGAGAGGAGCCATTTTGTCCAAGCTAATGTGGCTAACAACCAACTATGAATAGAATCATGCAAACTGGCTACAATAGCTTTCATTCGTCATCGACACCAGCAGCAATAGCCTTGTTATTAATGTGCAAGGATCTACAGTACTGTGCAAAAGTCTTTGGCAACCATCACCCATGCAACTAATTTAAAGCCATTTATATCAGCAATGCAGACAAGTTAAGATTAGAATAAATGCAAACAAGAAAGAAGTAAACAGAATAAAAATTTTTGGAGAGATAAAAAGTGGTTGATAGATGAGGAGCAGAAGAGATGAACATGGGTTCAGTCTAAGAGTTCTCCTCATTGACTCCAGCCATGGCATAGATGGGTGAGATTCTATCAGAGGCTCCCAGTTTAACCTAATGAAGTAATGATTAAACAAATGCATGTATTTAATAGGAACTACAAATAATAATGGGCTTTCATGAGTAGAGGCCTACAAATGCCAACATAGAATTTCATGGTTATATTCTATGATTAGCATTTAATATATATTTTTACAGAATTGTATTGTGCATATTAGCATACCACCATACTCTAGCATGTTATTGGTTTAATATTCTTTCATTTCAGGCAGCTTTCATGCATTAAGCATCAACTACGAAGCAAAAACAGTGTAAGAAAAAGGGTTTTTCTGGTGTCCAATAGGCCTCTGTGGGTGTGTGTCATTTTGTGGTTGCAACATCGTTGTCTACACTCATGAAAATGTTCTTTTTGTATAATAAAAAACATTAAATAAAGAAATCCACAAGCAATCAAATGCTCAAGTTGAATGAACGGTTAATGCTAGATTACAGTAAGGCTAATATCAACACTACTTAAACAGGAGCCTCCTACTGCCAAAGCCACTTGACCATTACACTGACAAAGTGAATGAATTACACAGGTAAATTTAAAGAGATTGCCAGGTTTATGTTGGTAAATGTCATTCTTCAGATTACATATCATGTGGTGCAATTGATTTGTACTATATGTACTACTCTATAGAAAAAGAGACAGAGGGAATATTGGATGCAGGATAAAACATAACAGCTTTGGCAGTTGTTGGTTAAGCTACTTTACCACAAAGAGAATTTTACCAGAGGCATCAAAACATTTGATCACAAAACTGTGAATCATAAATTCCTAGTTGACCATTTCATAGACTTTAGTAGTGTGTCTTAATAAACAAACATTAAACATACAGCACTTTATGGCTGCTGAGAGACAACAGTACTTGTGATGAATATAAAACTAAGCCATGCTGTTTTACATGAATGAGCTGTTGAGAAGTAGGAACCTAAAATTCAATTTCTTCAGTCTAATGTAAAATGGGCATTGCATAACATTTGGGGGGAAAAAAGGAAAAAATGATTTAGAGTGGGGTGCTCTAAAATAAAGTGCATTCAAAGACATTCATCAACCATGAAATAGAGGTCTTCAAGTGGAAAGTCAACACTGGTCAGATTTAGCAGAGATCGCCAACCCAGCCACAATGTCACAAAAGCTGTGTGAAGCCTCTGTGAAGCAGATCAGATAAGTTTCCAGTAAGAAGCTTAAGCATTTGTGGTTTGCAGTTTCTACAGTATCTATGTAGGCAGTGTTTGCCACGGATGCAGCCATGAACCTGCCACCTTCACAGCATTTAAAGGCAAATATAGGCTTCTCTAAGGCATATAGCAGTGCATTACATTGCATACTAGAACTGCACAATGTATGATTTCTCAATTGTTATTGTGATACTGGCCTTTGTAACTGACCGTGACATGCAAATGCAAATATGCAAACGTGATCACTAAATGTATTGTTTTTTGATGTGACAGATGACCAATCAACACAAATTAGTTTAAATACATTTATACAAATAAGTTCACACACCCTTTGTTTACTTGTTCATATGTTTACGAGGTGAAAATAAGTAAACATCCTCTATAACAAATAGGAATAAAGCTTTTTCATTTTTGCAAATGTATGCACTGCTTAAAATTAACAATACAGGCAAGTCCCTGACTTATGATTGAGATGCGAGTCCATCTTTGTTCAAGACAAGACATGGCCTATACTTGTGCTCCAACACACACAACTGAACTCTGTTTCACAAGGCAGGAGACATCTGACAGTGTCAACGTATAGTACCTCATACGCTGCTACGCTTGCCTGCCATAGGAAACTTAAATAATAATAAAAAAATAGTCCTAGTAAAATCCAAAATTCATAAAGCTGAACCATTGTAACTCTGAGACCATGCGTTTATATTTGAGTGTGTATATATATTTATATGTAGTGTTATCTTTCCCAGTATGTTCAAACTCAATAAATGATCTGTAATTGTGCACTAAAAAAAAAAGAAGCCAGATTCAAGCTCCCTGTAGAGAAGGGGTACTCCAGAGGTCTCTTGAGGTCAGATGTCCCTCAGGGCCTTTATTTCCTGGATCCGATGTGTTAAGATTAGGGCTGGAGCTAAACTCTACAGCGTGGTAAACCTCCAGGCTTTTGCACAGGACTGTATATTGTTATATACAAGTAACAATGTAATCACTACACATATTAGTGTAGTCACAATATGGAATTTCATGTTATTGGTTGGTCTGAGCAGGATCGTGTCAAATGTTTAGCAGCAGACAAGACAACAGAGTGACTTTGTATGATGCAAATGCAAGAGGGTCCAATGTTTTTGAACAGTGTTTAGCACTGAAAGTAGAGGATTTTTTTGCAGTACTGGGGGCTGAAGAGGAGGCAGTGTGAACTCATCTCAAGTTCTAGATATGTCAGCCCTGCTAAGAGCAAGAGCCAGCTCCAGATCCTCCTGTTCTTGGAGACGGAGCCTCCTCACACGCTCCTCCTCCTCCTTCTTGCTCTCTCGCTTGGCCCACTCCAGCTGCTGTACCTCACTTCCGAACTAAAAAAAAAAAAAAAAGAGACCAAATTACCAAATTAGAGAGAGTAAAAGCAAATTGTACACACTGAAAGCAAACACGACATACACCGGTACAATGTCCAACACCATGAAGATTTTGGATTTTAACTGATCAAACTTAAACCTGGAGAATCACATTGATCTGTTTCAACCTTTTAACTCAATTTATAAAGCAGACATGAACTCAAATTCTGCATGATCAGAAGGATGTGTTAATTCCACAGTGATTCTTTCCTGCAACTTGTGAATTGTGTCATCAACTCTTCAGCAAATCAAATCTTTTGGATATAAACCTCATTCACTTTTTCTACTGTGCATTCACATCTGTGCAATTACTTGCAATACAATTAAAACATTTCAAATCATAGACATACACGGCAAGGCCTGATTTTTAATGTAGATTGGTCACCCACCAATAAATCAAGTAATCAGTGATCTAATAATCTATGGCCATTTAAATTTGTAAAAGACCTAAAGCCCAACTCGCAGCGCTAAACCTTAGATCTTAGAGTGTCAATGTGGTGGACTTGGATCAAATCTGCCAACATGTTGCATTACTGATACTATTATTTTGTGACCAATTATTTAAGATTTATTACAATTAGACGTGGTATGAAAGCATTTTCTACTTTTTACATACTGACACGAATATCAAATATTGGTCTACATTTTTTTTTATTATTATTTATTTTAAAAACCTAATTTCATGTAAACTCTGCTTTAATTTTTTTAATATATAAAAACAAGACATTGACATAGTTTAAAATCTTCTAGTTACTCCTCAGGCCACATAAGCAAATTCAGCAGCCAAAAACAAATTATTTTGAAATCACTGTTTTTGGGATGACATGAAAACCAACACATTTACATATATTGATGTAATGAGTCTAAAGATTAGCCCCACGCATTCACAGTGAATATAGAAGGCGTGTATTAGTCCTGCTTGCTTTTTGAATATAGGACAGCCAATTAAAAATAGCTGATTTACAGATCTCTGTCTTCAAGACAAAAACAGCTTGCTTAATTCTATGGAGTGATGATTGGTTAAAAATAGTCATGAAACAATGGCTGCTTTTCATACACAAAATCACAGAAATATAAGTTGGCCTCTGAGGAAAAAGTAAAATACAAGAAAAATGTAGAATTTTAAAATGAGCTGTTCAGTCTTTTTGGATAGGAACCTAGAATATCTCACAAAAGTGAGTGCACCCCTCCCATTTTTGTAAATATTTTATCTTTTCATGGGACAACACTGAAGATACTTTGATACAATGTAAAGTGTACAGCATGTATAGCAGTGTACATTTGCTGTCCCCTCAAAATAATTCAACAAAGCCTTTAATTAATTAAAAGTGAGTACATCCCCTAAGAGAAAATGTGCCAGTTGCGCCAAAAGTGTCAATATTTTGTGCGGTCACCATTATTTTCCAGCATTGCCTTAACTTGGGCATGGGGTTCCCTAGAGCTTCACAGATTGCCACTGGAATCCTCTTCTAATGCTCCATGACGACATTACAGAGCTGGTGGATGTTAGAGACCTTGTGCTGCTCCACCTTGTGTTTGAGGATGAACACAGATGCTCAATAGGGTTTAGGACTGGAGACTTGCTTGGTCAGTCCAGCAACTATACCCTCAGTTTCTTTAGCAAGGCAGTGGTCATCTTGGTGGTGTTATGTTGGAATTAAGTCCTGCAACCCAGTTTCCTAAATGAGGGGATAATGTTCTGCTTCAGTATGTCACAGTATATGTTGGCATTCATGATTCCCTCTATGGACTGTAGCTTCCCAGTGCCGGCAGCACTCATGCAGCCCCAAACCATGACACTCCCACCACCATGCTTGACTTTAGGCAAGACTGTAGTCTTTGTACTCCTTACCTGGTTACCGCCACACACCCTTGACACCATCTGAACCAAATAAGTTTTCTTGCTAAGAATTATTGCTTGTTCGTAGGTGCTAAATACTTATTATACAAATAATTTCTTTAAAAATAATACAATGACATTGCCTTGAATTTTTTTTTCTCTCACAGTTGAAGTGTACCTGTGTACCCATGATGAACATTATAGACCTCTCTCATCTTTTTAAATGGGACAACTTGCAGAATCAGGGGTTGTCAAATAATTTTTGCCCTACTGTATCTTGGTCTCATCAGACCACAGGACATGGTTCCAGTAATCCATGTCTTTAGTCTGCTTGTCTTAAGCAAACTGTTTGCAGGCTTTCTTGTACATTATCTTTAGAAGAGGCCTTCTGGGATGACAGTCATGCAGACTGATTTGATGCAGTGTGCGGCACATGGTCTGAGCACTGATAGGCTGACCCCTGACCCCTTCAACTTCTGCAGCAATGCTGACAGCACTCATACTCATACAGACAACCTCTGCACATGAAGCATGTGCACTCAACTTATTTGGAACCCATCATGATAACCTGCTGTATGGTCTATGGCCACCCTACTGCAGCTCAGTTTTAGGGCGTTGGTAATCTTTTCATAGCCTAGGCCATCTTTTTGTAGAGCAACAATTCTTTTTTCAGATCCTCAGAGAGTTCTTTGCAATGAGGTGCCATGTTGATAGTCCAGTGACCAGTATGAGAGTGTGAGAGCAGTGACACCAAATATAACACACCTACTCCCTATTTACACCTGAAATATTGTAACACTAATGAGTCACATGACAACATGGTGGGGGCATGGCTAATTGCGCACAATTTGGACATTTTCACTTAGGGATGTACTCACTTTTGTTGTCAGTGGCTTAGACCTTAATGGCTGTGTGTTTAGTTATTTTGGGGGGACAGCAATTTTACACTTATACAAGTTGTACACGGTCTACTTTACATTGTATCAGAAAATCATTGCAAAAATGTGAGGGGTGTACTTACTTTTGTGAGATGAGAAGTTGCTGTGCTCACTCATCACAGGATGAAAAAAACAGCAAATAACAGGAAATCACTGTGTGACTGATGAGACATTTGTTACAGATATGGACTATTTTTTCCAGCATTATTTTTGCTGATTTCAGTCATGTCAGATTAGTGCCATCTCTATTATTTTTCACCTTCACGTTCCTGAATGATAATCTTAAACTCAATAAAGTGTTCAGCTTGAATATTCATATTTTTGCAAATGTTTTGTTAGACATTAAATTAAAAATGTGTAATTTTACAAAATTCACCAAGATATATAATGATTATCTATTGGCTGGTTTAAAAACTGGGGTTAGAGGCAGTGGTCTCAAGGCAAAACAGCCTTTTTCAAATGCTAATATCTTTGATTTGTTACTGTGAACAGGAAGAAGAAAATCTGTTTTAAAGATTTAGAAGCAGATTTTGAGTGTTCATTGGGTGGAGTAGGTGCTCACTGCGGTTAACACACCACACACATACACACACAGGCAGAAGAGCTCAGTTGTGGTCACCAAACCCTCATGCTGCCTTACCTTCAAGCGTTCAGGGCCTGGGAGGGAGACACATTATAGCAGTTCTAGAGTAAACAAAACTACAAGCAACACAAAGCACAATGCATGCCACACAGAAGGACAATATGGAGGTGCAAACACATACACAGCTTTACACATTATAACAATATCATGCAAAAGCTATGAGCTAAAGGCATTGATAGAGATGGGATTTCTTGATTTCTTGACTTCTTAATGGTAAGGCTACTGCAAGATAAAAACACAATGTCTTGATTTTACTTTTAAAATGAAGATTCCATGACAACAAAATTTCAGTGAAACACTTCAGCCCATTAGATATCGAGAGGCTACATAAGCAATGATGCATGGCTACTCAAATTAGGATGAGAAAAAAGTCTACAGGCACTTTATGGAGACTTAATGTCTTCACCTCTAACAGAGGTTTATTGTAAACCATTGAATAAAATGTTCAAATAGCTACTGAAAAGTTTTTAAAAGAGAAATGAAAAAACACATAAGTGGCACAATGTGATAAGTGTTCGCTAACAAATAAGCGCTTGAAAACAGGAAGCACGCTGGTTAAACCACCCACTCATCCTGACCTATGGGTCAACCAGAGGTCTTTAAGTCAAACTCTCAGTGAAGATGGCACAGTAGCTGTGTATTGAACATATGTATTAATGTTCAACATTGTGGGGCGAAATAGTGACACTGATTGTATTGTTTAGTATTGCATAATACAATTTGCCTTGCAATTAGGAAAAAAAAAAAAAAAAAAAAAAAAAAAAATCAGTGAACTCCCGATGTGATGTTTGTTCTTAGCCATGATATACTTTCAGGATGCTCATAGCCAATACTGCCCTGACCCATTACACTGGGTTGTATCTGAATTAAAGCAGGCACAATTACTCAATTTCATTCACAATGAATAAGCTTTGTGATAAAATTTTAATCTGATATGATAAGCCTGGAAACCCATGGGTCATTGTAAAGCAGCCCTTCAGGAGTGTCCAGCAAATTTTGGTGATGACCCTGATAAAGCACACTTCAGTCTACTCACCCGTTAATTGCCAGGTTGAGTGATTCTGTTTGAGGATACTGTGCAGGATACTGGCCCTCCATGAGCTACTTAAATACTCCCCAAAAGGGGGAGTGCTTATTGTTTTAGCTCTCAAATCGCTGTCACTGAAAGAGAGGAAACTTACACTAGAAGGATCTCACAAATGCATGCAAGCTTATGGTTTAAATTTGATGTAAATGGTATGAAAAAAAGATTAATATTAATAACGGCATGTATATTGTTTCTTGATTATTTCTTTCTACAAATAATCTACACTGATGCCAATCTTAACATTACTGGATATTTGTTAGATACGACTGATCCATAGTTGATTAAATTTTTTCAGTGTAATCAGAATAAAATTGTGCACAATTAAGTGTCAGGATGTGCTACAAAACACTATGAATAGACACTACTATTCATACTTTTGTGATGATTATATATATAACAGATTTGGACTAAACTAAAAATAAAACTATAAAAAAAAAATAGTATCTACCACATAGAGGGAATTCTACCTTGATATTTACATCCAGTTTCACCAGCTTGTTAATTACATTGATATTAAACAGGGTACAATTTAGGTCCATTATATTGCCTGTTATTATAAGCCTTTGGTTCACTTTACATCCTTTATATACACAGAAGGGAGAGCTCAGGAAAAGCAAAAACAGAAATGCACACTTGTGAATAAGATGCGAGGTTAGGATCAAAGCAATGAAAAAGATACCAGTAACAAAAATAAACGTTTCAAGGGAAAGAAAGAGGAAAAGCATGCAACAATTACAGCTACAACTCAAGGAAAAGACAGCAAGACGGCTGCACTTAAGCGCTGACAAAACGACGCTAAAGCGAAACAACCACAAACACTTGTTTCTAGCTCAGCAGGACTGAAGGGCAAAGTTTGACTGGACTCGACTTACGGCACCAAAGTCTGCCAATGCAGAGGAGGCCGTTATAGTTCTATTGGAAAGGGACGAGGAGAAAGAATCTTGTGGCCTTCGAACACAGGGTGCGCCAAACATTTGGCTTTGTGCAGCAAGCCCTGCAAGAGTTCCTGCTGAACTTGAACCTAAAACAGTTCAGAGAGAACAGCCATCACAATTACTATGACAGGGGAAAGTGTACAGAAAGCCCAACATGACATTAATATAGTGCCTCTCAAACTTTTAAAATGACCAATGAACAATTTTCAAATGTAAAAACACACAAACCAATAAAATACTTTATTTACTATCTATATTCCAAGACGGTGTAAATAGTTCTCTTGGGGACTCTAGCACCTTCAATATATTTCTTTTAATTTTGAATCAGATCCAAAATGAACTGATGAAATATCATCCCAAAATTGAATAGATTCCGGGATTAAATTAAAAACATCAGACTAATATCAGATTAAATCGTTGTCATTGCTACCAAGCCCTGTTCAATTACTTGCCCTCTGAGCAACTTGCTGAACTGAGATACGCTCTTGAAGTTTATTAAAAGGCTGGTTTGTGGTGTACCAAAACCAGAGCAATGGTTTCATTTCTGCAAATGCAAAAAAGAAAAACCCAAAACTTTCAATACGCATTACAACGCCCATAAGCCACTAAAGCAACTGTTGACAAACAACAAATGTCCATTGAGTCACGTGCTATACTTGTGGTGTTGTAGATGATTAAAGAGAAATCTGTAGATATTGACAATAAATTATCGGGACTAGAAACATTTTTAGAAACTAAAAATAGGCAGTTGATGTGTGTTGGGAAGGAAAGTGAAGCATCAGTATCAAAGATCACCTATACATGCATGTGGAGTGCAAAAGGTCATATAAATGCTGCTCAGTGTTTGAGATACATCCTTGTTTTTCTCACGGCTAAGGCACAGTACGAAAGAAAGGGGCGTCAATTACCGAAAGTAAGAGGAAATGGAAAGCACAGATAGGGGAGAAGGAGAGCATGAGAGAGAGGGGTGAGCGTCTGCTGGCATGAACACTTTTAGCCAGCCGTGGGAACCTCTCACTGCGCTCTGAAGGGTGTGAAGTGCATACGTCGGTCAAACTTTCACCCTCTCTCTCTCTCTCCATCTCCTTGCTTCCTCCGACTCTGTGATAACAGCACAGCACCACTGCGACCCCACCCATGTCTACACTGACAACACGAAAACAACTCTGCAAACATGGCCTGTGCCCTGCATACACAATACAATGCTGCGAGCACTGTAAACATGCATAGATGAAAGGTCAACTCAACAAGAAGACAATAGTATTGGTTCATTCATGTCATGGAAATGCATAACATAAGCTTTGGATGTGTAAAAATAAAACCTTTGTAGTAAAGATTTTTATATTCAATCACATTTCAGAGAAATATATCAAATGTATTGTTATTGGGATGAATTAAATTACAATATAATTTTCAGCGTGATCTCCATCCAGCCAACCGTTATCCAAACTGTTTAATCCATTCCGTGTCACGGGGAAAGCTAGAACCGAACCCAGCAGACTAAGGGCCAAGGCAGGGTTCACCCTGGACAGGAGGCCAACCCATCACAGGGCAACGCAGAGACAGACAACCATGCATACACACACCCACACCTACAGACAATCTAGTGTAACCAATCCACCTGATGAGCGAGCCTTTGTACAGTGGGAGGAAACCAGAACACCCGGAGGAAACCCATGCAGACACAGGGAGAGCTTGCGAACAAAAAGGCACTTGCGGCCGATCTGGGGATTGAACCCAAGACATAGAGATATCAGAACTTTACAAAAAAACAACAACAACTGTATGCTTCATTACAAAAAGGGTGTAATCACCTTGTGTAATCACTCCTAGTCAAATGTGAAATAAAAATCACTGCATTCAGTTTTGAATGGATTCATTCTCAAACTAACCAAACATGCAAACATGACTGGATAGCATAAGGCACTTGGAGGACAACACGGACTGCCAGTTCCGTAACAGAAGTATAAATGCACTCATGAATACAGTAGTGAATACACTAATAATATCTTGTGTTGATTTTCTACGTTAAAATAAGTTGAGCTCTTTCAACTTAAATGTGACATTTATTAGCACATTTTAGTGCTCCAAGCTATTTTGTTCGAATTTAACACTTGAAAACAAAATATGCCATAACTTTTGTACCATTTTTATATATTTCCATTCAATTAGCAAATCAACTGGAATGGATGAATGGATAGCAAATAAACTAAATTATGCATTTAAATGTGTAGACGTGTGTTCTCTGTAAAGGATGTGTACTTCTAAAAAATCAACAAAATGTGCCATTTTACTTTAACAAAAGTAAATGAATTCATAATTATCTTGCCTTTCAAACATTCAGAAAAAAAACTTAATCAAGTGTTTCCACACTTTTGAATGATACTGTGTTTAAACACGCTTTTGCATGTTCTAAGTATGCTTGCATGCCCTCTTTGGGTTTGCGGTATGATCAGTTGCTTAAACCACAACTTTGAAAGGGGAAATGGTGCCTTGCACTTTGTTCAAAGTGAAACAGCTGGATACTCTTTAAGGAGAACCACGTTCTGCTCCAATATAGTGCCAGTCCAGACTCCGCTAGTAACACATGGAGCAGAAGGTCAATAGGTCAAACTTACAGGGCCAGTGTGTAGGACCACAAACATTAAAGAAACCGCTCTCACACAACTCTTGCCAGTGTGCAGGTCACATGATTCCTGTGGCTCAGTGGGTTGCCAACCAGAGGGATACCGGCACAAACTTTGGGTGGGGCACCAAGAATGCCGACTAAGAAAAAGAATGCTATAGTTTCTAAAGTCCTGCCCCTCTTTTTGCAAAAAACACCTAGTCTTTCTGAGGGTGCTGTACCAAGGTGGGAAATGCAACCGGAGTGTGCTGATTAAAATACATCAGTTCTGAAATCAATAACTTGTTAGCCATCAAATATTTTTTGTGAATAAAATCATTTTAAATCATTTAAATAATCTTATACCCCCCTCCCCCTACCTTCCGCACCCCTGTTACCTTAATTTTCCCCACACTGCTCAGTGTACAGGACTACGTGTGAGCTACTGGATTCTGATACAGTGGGTTTACAAAAGAATCACCCTACTTAAATTATCCCATTTTTACAGCATTAAATGAACAAACCAAACAATATTTTTCCAGTTACTCAATGCAACATTAACATCCAAGTATCACAAAAAAAATACAAAATAAAAACAAGAAATACTGAGATTAATAAAACCCCTCCCTAAACAATATTTGTAAACTCAATCAGGTATAAGTAACCAAATTTATATTGCAGACTACATTTACATTTATTCATTTGGCTGACGCTTTTGTCCAAAGTGACTTCCAGGTACAGGAACTATGGTTACCAGCTTCCATCTGTGATTAGGTGGCAGCATCATGTTGTGGGGCTAGAAGAAAAAAATGGATGGGGCAAAATACTGTCAAATTATTGAAGAAAACCTGCTACACTTCTGCCAGAAAGTTGAAGATGGGCAGAACGTTCACCTATTGACACGACAATGTCTCGAAGCAAACAGAAAAATGGACTACATAGAGGCTGAATGAGAAAAACGTGAACACCCTCCCAGTTAGAGCCCAGACCTCATACCCCTTTTAAAATCTGTGGAAAGATTTGAAGACAGAGGTTCACCAACACTCACCAATGTGACTGAACTTGAACAGTTCTGTAAAGAAGAGTGGGCAAATATTGCTCAATCTACATGTGCAAAGTTGATAGAAAAGTATGCCAACAGACTCAAGGCTGTCATTCAAGCAAAAGGTGGTTCAACAAAATATTGACATTGGGGGTTGATCCTTTATTAATCTCAGTATGTCTATTTGTTTTGTTTTTTTTGGAACTGTAGCTGCAAACCTTTCAGTTGGATGCTATAGGTTGCATTGAGCAAGTAAAGCAGGAAAAAATAGTTTTTTCATGTAATTCTGTAAAGAAAAAAAAATTGTGGGGGTGATTCTTTTCTGTACCCACTACAGTCAGCTAAAAAAGATTATTCTGACTACAATTCTTATTCTAATGGAGTACCCATAAATAGCAGAATTCACATTGGCAGAAAGTTTGTAAAAAGAATTTAGTCATTTGTTTCTTTTCCTCTTTAAAAACACCTTATGTTTTGCATTAAATCACCTTCCGTCACTTTTCTAAAGTCTGTAATCTTATCAGATCTGAACAAATATGGAGAATATCACTTCCACAGCCCCAAGCTATCAACGGGCTGTCAATTTTCCATTAAGTTGCTACATTTTTAGTACGTTACTGACAGCCACACAGTTGGCCTACCAAGCACAAGCTTATCTGAGATGCACAGTCGCAGTGCTGTGTGAACCGATGTGCGGATGCTAGATACCCCCAAAAGGGGAAGTGCTTTTACTTTCAGCCATCAAACAGAGCATAGCATCAGCTGTTGGAGTGCATCAGAGTCTGAGAAAATGCTGTGCTCGCTTGACTGGGACATCTCTAATCCCATATGTGGGTCAAGGAAAGTGTAGTAGCAGTAGATCACATTTCAGTGTGCCACGTGTCTGAAAGGCTTTTATTTTGGAGTTAAAAGAGCAAATAAGAGTGTGATGATTAACAGATTTAGTATGGAAGAATGACCATCACACACTGAGAAAAATTAGAAGGAAGCTATCTCAAATAGGCTTGCTCATGTTGGTTAGAACGCTGAAGAGATAAAAACGATGATACCAGTCCTGATACAAAGATAAAAATCTTAAAATCTTCAAAAACTACTGTGCACAATGGGATGGAATAGTGGAAGACATTTGCCTGGATGTGGGTTTGTTTTGAAAGCTCTTTGATGAGATCTACAGATTGTATGAATTTCTGGGTTGGATTATTTAGTTTTGGACTCGTGCCATGAATCTAACAAGGCTAACAAGCAACTTGTTAGCCTTGCTAGATAAATAGCATGAGTATAAAACTAAGTAAGCAAACCTGCATTGATCTTAACATAGGGTAAATGGAAATTCAGCAAATCCAACATTTCAACAAATTACTTTAACCAGGAATCTGTGAATCTAGTTAATCTTATCAAAGTCTTAAGTCAAGGAGACTTAAAGAGCTGAAAAAAGCGGCTAAGCATGAAATCACCCCTTAGCTTGCCATATGTCTTAAATGTATTTTGTACTGAAACAGAAAAGAAATGTAGATTAATTTCTTTTACATACACACACACACGCACGTATATGAAACTCACTATAGGGTGGAGGTGCTGGTCTGGCCGGTACAGGTTTTTTGGGAGGCGGCAGCGGGTAGGTTGGTTTTCTGCCTAAAGGTTGCCCACTGGAGCCCTTCAAAGACAACAAGGATTAATGTGCCAAAAATCACTGTCACTCAGCCACTAAGACAATATCAGTAACCAACAAGAAATAAGATGTTCCACATTATGTGCCACAGAAGAGTGTAAAAAAAAGTGATGATTGAGAATTGACAGACATTAACTATTTAAACGACTGGAATTTAAAATTTAACAACAATATAACACCCAACGCTGCTGGTTATCAGGAATTCAAGCTTCTAATTGTGCAACTTTAAGACTTTATTAAACAGCACACTGATTCCATTAAAAGCATAAATAGTAAGTTACGACACATGGCATCTACAAAGAGGTACATAACTACTGGTGGTTCAAAATGTACTTGTGCTTTCCTGTGGTCAGATGAATGAATGGGGTGTTTCAGCAGTGACCTTCTTCCTACCTTTGACATATTTCCAAAGTCTGCAAAGCCACTCTTCCCGCCAAACGAGTCACTGCCAAAAGGGTCCGTTGTAGCAAAGGGATCTACAGACGAGAGAGAGAGAGAGAGAGAAAGAGAGAGAGAGAGAGAGAGAGAGAGAGAGAGAGAGACAGACAGACAGACAGACAGAGAGAAAGAGAGAGAGAATTTTAACAAACTCTTACACAGGTAGAGTGACATTTTTTTCTTTACCATTTTCTTCATTATGGAAACATCTACAAAGCGTCAGCATCAGTAGCAATTCAGCACCACACACACACCAGCTGCCTGGCTATTTTGGGAGCTTCACTGTGGCCGCACTGTTTCGTTTTCCATGACTTTATAGTCCTGAAAAGTCTCTTTTTTGTTCTCTGCTCGAAGCTTATGACGTACATTTCTAATTAACTCATTACAGCGTTAAGTGGGGCCAGTGTTTGACAGACCACCGCAAACACTCTTTATCGAACACTATGGTATGCAGGTTATGATTTCATGAACAACCTCGCAAAAGGACAGAATCACGGTAACACAATGTGCTGGTTGTGCAAGTGCCAACAGAAGTAACATTCAGTACAACCATGTCAGAATATATGAGAACCTTCTCTGTGTATTCTACATGTGCAGCAGTAATACCACAGAACACACACGCCAGTGTTCACTCTAAACAAGGTATCTGAGGTGTGTGTGGGATTGTACGTTTCTCATAAATTGACCTTACTTCCTCAGTGAGAAAATAGAAAGTGTACCTGTTCAAGATGTTCATGGTCATGGCATGCAAGAAGGAGAAAGAGAGCATGGGATCAGTGCAGGTGAAATAGTGTCTGTATTCCTGGAGAGCTTTTCTGCTTTAACACGTTAACGCTCAGTGGTTTTCCGTTATGTTTGGCCATAAAGCAAAGCTTGTTTTAGCCAAACTATTTTAGGGATAGTGGTAGTTATTTATGCAGGTAAAGCCCTATATATAGCCCCGTGCCACAGGAAAAAGTGAAGCACAGCCGGTAAAAACTACAGACCACCACAGTTTAAACTAAAAATGATGAAACACACATTTGTGCAAACTTTAAAAAGAGAGAAGTGTTCTTTGGAAACATCAGCCACATTTAACATATATTCATGCCGTAGTTGGTAAATGCAGTATAATTCTATAAATCATGATGATAGTGTCGTAATATGTACTGTGATATGAGTTTGGATAAATCTTAATATTAAAACCAATGAGAAAGGGGCCAGGTCCTACATTTTTTGATATACAGTAGAGGAAATAATTATTTTACCCCTCCCTGATTTTGTAAATTTGCTCACTGACAAAGAAATTAACATTCTATAACTTTAATGGTAGGTTTAGTTTAACATTGAGAGACAGAATATCTAAAAGAAAACATAGAAATTGATTAGCATTTCATTGAGTGAAATTAGTATTTGATCCCCTAACAAAACAAGACAAAACCCTGGCAAAACCCTTTTGGGCAAGAACAGAGGTCAGATGTTTCTTGTAGTTGAAGATCAGGTTTGCGCACACAGCAGGAGGAATTGGAGGAATGGTCCACTCCTCTTTGCAGATCAGCTCTAAATCATTAAGGTTTCAAATTTGTCACTTGTCATGTAAAAGCTTCAGCTCCCTCCACAGGTTTTGTATGTGATTATCTTGGAAATCTTGGGGTCATAGTCAGCATTTGGTGTCTGTGGGTGTCCTTAATGTAAGTGACGAGCTGAAATTAGGAGTATCTAACCACTCAGTAAGAAGCCAGAAGTCTTAATGGTTGGTAGGGGATTAAATACTTATTTCAACCAATGAAATGCACAAATGTATTATTTATTTATTATTATTTTATATAATGCTATATTCTTTTTTATATTCTCAATGTTTTCTCACTGTTAAAATAAACCTACCATTAAAATGATAGACTGTTCATTTCTTTGTCAGTGGGCAAACTTAAAAAATAAGCAAGAGGTAAAATAATTATTTCCTCGACTGTATGTGTAGGACATTTGTGTGGGATGTGTTTACTAAAAAAAAAAAAAAAAAAAATTTATTGAAGCCTCTATCTATTCTTTAACTACTCCTTAAAAATAATCTTGGTTTTGATTTGGAGTCCAGGCTGAAACGCTCCTTATAATTTCAGTCAATGGGTGTGGCTAAACTGTTGAATTAATTGGAAGATGTTTGAGAGTGCATTGTTTTTTTTTTTGAGACATTAAAAAAAAATTAATTAAAACTGAGCTTTTCTTGATGCTTAGTTTCCATTTATGAGCTGAAAGGATTTGAAATTTTAACAATGTTTACATACTCCTGTTTCACACACGCCAAGAAAATAGCACTGCCTTGAATAATACATCTGTAAATGAGGCGTAACAATTGATCAATCTGTTTCAATGCATCAACCCAAAAAGGACATGATCTGATTAATTGATCTGACAAATGAAAATCAATGTGTATTCAATTGATTGAGTTTTTTACGGAGACATTGCTTTTACTTATGACATCACTGTATTTTACCTTTAATAATAAAATGTTTAGATTATAAATCATGGAAGATTTCATACCGCCAACAGATCCCAGTATCAAATGAAATCACATTATTGCATTTTTAAGTATCAAAAATTGTTGGATCGTCTGCTATAATAAAAAATTTAGAATCAAATCATGGGGACACTTGTGATTTACACACCAGGAAAATGCATTGCCTTTTGTGACATAACTTTCCTAAGCTTAAACTCAAACAAAAAGAGTCCATTTGGCTATGACCATTTAAAATAAGGTCAAATAAAGTCAGAGAATCTAAACTATTACAGCCCTGTCATTCTGTGTGAAAGTGTGTGTAAATTACGTTATGTTATGAAACTCTGAGGGCTTTATCTATGATCTCTTTCAGAAAAAAACATCACCTCGGTACTCAGAAAGCCTTGAAGCTTCCCCTTATAGCTACCACTGAGAACTCCCAGTGCAGATTTGTCTTGAGCTGTTAAAGACTGTGATGGTCAACAAAAAAAGCACTTTAAAAGTAACTGGCAAAGCATAAGGTCAGCCAGGTTCTACATTATATTTATTTATATATTTATTTATTTATTTTCCGCATCCTTTTCATATGATGTATTACCACACAGAAATTTTTACATGCTTCTTACAACATTTTTCTTATAAATTGTTAATTCAAAATGGTTATAACAGAAGTACATGCAAATCAGCTTCTATTAAGAGTTAATTTTGAATCAGAACGTTTATTAATCTTTTACCCATTTATTACAGAAACAGCAAAGATAAAACTATTAGTTAAAACTAATAGATTTTCCCTTCAAGGTGTAGCAGGTCAGTGATATGGAGTGACCAGCAAAATGTACAGTACCTGAGTCTCTAAACTTAGAAGAACTGCTGGATGTAATACTCCCCTGCCTACCAAAAGGGCTGACCTGCAGCATAGGATAGGAACAGAAGAAATTAGAATGTATGTGACGGGTAATGAATTCACATTACAGATGGTATAAATAGCAAGTTATATTTGTTAAAATCATTTAAGTTTATTTTTTCCTCATTAATATACACACAGCACCCCATATTGATAGAAAAACACAGAATTGATTTTTTTTCCCAATTTATTCCAAAAGAAAAACTGAAATATCACATGGTTCTAAGTATTCAGACCTTTTGCTGTGACACTCATATATTAAACAGCTGTCTATATAAGACCTTACAGCTCACAGTGCATGTAAATGAGAATCATGAGAATCAATTAGATCAAAGAGCAAATGAGAATCATGAGGTCAAAGGAACTGCCTGAAGAGCTCAGAGACAGAATTGTGGCAAGGCACAAATCTGGCCAGGGTTACAAAAATATTTCTGTTGCACTTAAGGTTCCTAAAAGCACAGTGGCATCCATAATCCTTAAATGGAAGACGTTTGGGTTGACCAGAACCCTTCCTAGAGCTGGTCGTCCGGCCAAACTGAGCTATCGGGGAAGAAGAGCCTTGGTGAGAGAGGTAAAGAAGAACCCAAAGATCACAGTGACTGAGCTCCAGAGATGCAGTCGGGAGATAGGAGAAAGTTGTAGTAAGTCAACCATTACTGCAGTCCTCTACCAGTGTGGGCTTTATGGCAGAGTGGCCTGACGGAAGCCTCTCCTCAGTGAAAGACACGAAAGCCTGCATGGAGTTTGATAAAAAAAAAAACAACAACACCTGAAGGACTCCAAGATGGTGAGAAATAAGATTCTTAATTCTAAGCGGTATGTGTGGAGAAAACCAGGCACTGCTCATCACATGTCCAATACAGTCCCAACAGTGAAGCAGGGTGGTGGCAGCATCATGCTGTGGGGGTGTTTTTCAGCTGCAGGGACAGGATGACTGGTTGCAATCGAGGCAAAGATGAATGCGGCCAAGTACAGGGATATCCTGAACAAAAAACCTTCTCCATAGTGCTCAGGACCTCAGACTGGGTCAAAGGTTTACCTTCAAACAAGACAATGACCCTAAGCACACGGCTAAAATAACGAAGGAGTAGCTTCACAACAATGAATGTTGAATGTTGAATATTGAATAGCCCTGCCAGAGCCCTGACTTAAACCCAATTGAGCATCTCAGGAGGAACATAAAAATGGCTGTCCACCAACGTCTACCATCCAACCTGACAGAACTGGACAGGATCTGCAAGGAGGAATGGCAGAGGATCTAGGTGTGAAAAACTTTCCCAAAAAAACTCATGGCTGTATTAGATCAAAAGGTGCTTCTACTAAATACTGAGCAAAGAGTCTGAATACTTAGGACTGTGATATTTCAGTTTCTCTTTTTTAATAAATCTGCAAAAATATTTTCCGTACCCACTGTGTGTGTGTGTGTGTATATATGTGATTATATATGTGATTGTGTGTACATATATATATATATATATACATATATATAAAATCACATATATAATCACATATACACACACACACACTTGCGCGCGCGCGCGCACACACACACACACACACACACACACACACACACACACACACACACACACACACACACACAC
>JBBIGC010000041.1:30328617-30339560 GCA_037576955.1 Lepidarchus adonis | reverse complement strand
ATTGTTGGTAGATCTTTTTGACTTGGTCAATTTAAAAGTAGCTCGCAAGCCAAAAAAGTGTGAGCACCCCTGTCCTAGGGAGACTGTGTTAACATCTTTTATCAAGGGGTGCCCAAACTTTTACATAAGATATCATTAGCTTCATCAAAAAAGCTTGAGAAAAACGACAGATTTGAACATTGTCACTGCCACGCTACAAAGCCCACATAAAGTCATCAGTCATAAGAATTTCTCATTAACTTGCAGTTTACATGTAACCGAACACCAATGCTAGCTAGTCAGACACTTGAGTGAATGTTGAAATTATCATGCTTATTGGGCCTTTCTATCCATATTGAACTTTCTACCCAAAAGGTCCAACTTCACACATCTACACCAAATGGACTACTCGACCCGAACCCCAAGCTCATAATGTTTAATGTTTCACTTTTATTGTAAGTCCTATTTCATCATTTTATTTTTAATGTTTTAATGTGTGCAGCACCAGGTATCAAACTTTCAAAGCATCAAAGTTACAAGCCTTATACTGTTACACAAATACGTTACCACTCAGATTTAATTAATAATTTTATTTTGTTTAAAACTTTGGCATCAATTAGAAATCACAAAAAAATTAGGACCAAGACAAATTTCCAAAAAGTACCGTAGCATCAAAGTCACCTTTGCTGTTATGACACTATTTGTTCTGCAAAGACACTTTTTAGGAACCAGGACCTGATCGGTTTTAGTTACTAAACTGAAAAACAGCATAGGGCCAAATGCAAATGAGGAACTTAGTCCATTTTGGCCCCATTGGTCTTTATCTTATTACAGTGTGTAAATCCTGGGTTTGGAGATCTAATCTGAGTGTTGGATTTCTGTACATAAAAAAAAGTTACAAAAATTACAAATTTAAGTGTACATCAACTGAATGAACAAGGGACAGTCACTTTGTATGAGGTGAAAACAGATTTCTCTGTTGAATAAATAGAGCTGGAACAAATAACTTTTTCAGTTAGAGAGAAAAAAAACAAGACAGTGCCTAAACAGAATTAACAATTGTTTGAAAGTTAAAAAAAAAAAAAAAAAGAAAAAAAAAAAAGATTTTTTGAGGAAGGATTTTCTGCAAACATTCAATCTCTTTTGCATGGGTCACCACATTCTTATAGTGTGGGAAACCTTTTGTGAGCCATCTCATCATTAAACCAGTAACATGCGTATTTATGATTTAGTAAACTTTAAGAAATTCTCTTTGTATTTACTTCTGACATGTTGATTGCATTAAGGAACGATGCACTGAGTTGAACTGATCTGCTGGGTAGCTGGACAAAGTAGCAGGGCATGTTGTAACTTATAGCTTTATGATGAGGTAATGGAACAAAATATAAGGAACACCCCAGGTCATTAAACCCTATACCCCAGCCTCTTCTGAAACAAACAAACAAAAACAGACTTTTGTTAGATCTGACCTGGGTTCTATTTCACACAGCGCAATTTCTTAGCTGGGTGGACAACAAGCAAAAATGAGTTGAAGAAATAAGGGACATTTTCATTGGATGATCATTGCTTAAGTTATCCAGCTAACTGAGAAATCATGCTCTGTGAAGCTCATTGCCACCCTCCCTTCTGTCCCTATATAAAAAAAAACAACAACACAAAAACAAACAAAAAAAAAACAAACACACCAACAACAAAAAAAAAAGTTACTGAGTCACATTCCAAATGGCATCACATTCTTAAAGACGCTCTGCAGTTGCTTTGATGACCACAGAAAGCTGTACCACTTCAGAGTTTACAGTTCATCTTTAGAATGAGCCTCATTATCCTCTCCCTCAGCTGTGGGCTCACCCGTCTCCTCCTCTTCATCCTCCTCTTCCTCATCATCTTCCTCCTCTCCTTCACCCTCCTCTGCTGCTGTGTCCTGCTCTTTATTCTTTTCCTCTTCCTCCTTGCGCTTCTTTTCATCTTGTTCATCCTTCATTTTCTTTTCAGGTCCCTGCAGATTTAGAGAAACATTTTCGCTCCGTTAAGCTTGAGCCAACTACTTTAAAAAAAGTTTTCTAAAAACTTAAATGCCTTCAAGGAAATATGCACTAGCGCTTTTACGACATGAGCAAGGAGTCCGGTGACAGTCTGAATGGACTCAAAAGTAAATGTAGTTAGGTTAAGAAAAAATGATGGTATGTGGGTGCATTTGTGCCGATGGAACTGCAAGCTTGTACATCTGGGAAGACATCATCGATGCTAAAAAGGCAGCTACAGGTTTTAGAGCAACACATGCTCCCATTCAGACTGTCTTTTTTCAGGGAAGGCCTTGCTTATTTCTGTAAGACAAAAGCTAAACAGAGTTTTATAGAAGAACTCTGACTGCTCAACTTGCCTGTTTGCAGTCCAAACTTCCTTGAGACTACTTTTAAAAAAAATTAGATATGTTTATGTTCATGTGATTATAATAGCAATAGATAGATACAAACAGAGATCTTACCTTTGTTACTCCCCAAGATTCTTCTGCAAATTCCTCTGCCGTCTTAACATCGTCTGTGATCAAGAAGTTGTCGAAAATGGTACCAGATTTCACCTGATCATGAAAAGATGGTCACCCAAGAGTGCAATTTCATAACAATGGAGATTACACTTAAGACATCTTGAAATAAAAGACTTATATAGATACTGAATAACCACTAGGGCTACATCCAACATCATTATGAAATACATTATTAATTCATTACTACATTTCCCTTTGCAATACTAATATTTTTGGTTGTACAAATAGTGACCAAATGTCATGTGACCACTTAAATCAGCTTTATTTGGAAGAGTGATTAAGTAACCTTTTAAAAATAATGGCAATATGTTAAAGTATAAACCATGCAATAAATAGCACTGCTTTCATGCAGCCTTAATAAACCGCTTTGCATCTCCATGTGAAAGAGACTAAATGGTTTCTTGCAAGTGCCATCAGACACACACCTGCCAGAGATCCAATCCAAGGATTCCAATGTTGTCAAACTTGTAAATCTCAGCATCGGCACTATACTCAGGGTTGTCGATCTCGGGGTGCACCCAGGCACCTTTGTAGTTGGGGTTATCAATCTGCTTGGGCTTCCACTCTCCCTGCAAGGATGAAAGTAATTATGAGAGAAAGCAAGAAAAAGAAGAGAAAAGGGGAAAAAAAGTTAAGGGAAAAGGCATCCATCAATCATCAATTGTGTTGTTTTTAAGTTACAATCAAAACAAGAAAATAAAAACCATTATTAGTACAGTTCCCCAACTAAACCCAGGGAGCATATACCTTGTATTCAGGGTTTGGGATCATGGGTGGCTCCCATTCTCCATCCATATCTTCATCCCAATCTTCAGGTTTCTTAGCATCTGGATCTGGAATGTTCTCTGGCTTGTCAAAATCCTGAGGAGAAGAAATAAATAAATAAATAACTGGTAATACATTGTATATGACATGGCAATTTATAAAAACTTCAATAAAATTAGTACCTCAGGTTTGGTGTCAGTCTCATCATCGATCTTGGCACGGTCATCCCAGTCCTCTGGCTTTTTAGCCTCTGGGTCTTTGATTTTTTTTGGAGGCAGGAAGTCCCAGTCCTCCTCCAGGGAGCCTGACTCCACCTTCTCATTATCAATCTTCACCTCGTAGGTCTGATCCGGGTTCAAGATCAGAGTGTACAGGTGAGTCAGTTCATCGTCCTGGTAGGTAAGAATCCCAGAGGAGAAGCCATGGTTAGATGCCTGTGTGGCTAGAAGACTGCTAATGGCGAGCAAATGCCTTTGATCTGACCTTTCCAATGCCTGCTTTGTATGAAAGTGTCCTATGAAAGTGTGTGTGCTCTGTAGCAGCAAACTGCACCTGTGAAGTATTACTTCTATCCATTCCAGAAAATTTCTATAAAAATTCTTCTATACCGAGTCCCAGAAACCACATAAACAATTCAATTGGAGACCATTTCAGGGTTTCTGCAGGTTTCAAAGTTTTCAAAGACTTTAACACCCTTTAAGACTACTATTAATAAAATAAATAAAATTTTAGATCAATTTCACATCCACAATGGTTATTTTAAAAAACATTATAAAGGATATGAGAAAATCAGTTATTGACGTCTCGTCGCTTCTTCATTCAAGAAGAGTGAAGATATGGTTGCTTTACAGTTGGTTGTGATCTTATGTTTTCCGCTTTCTGACTTTAGTGCCTTTATACCAAGCTTACACAAATTTTGCATCTTCTTGTACAAGGTGCAGTCAGCTTCACAATGTGTAGCACAATCCGTTTTTCCTTCCTAACTTCGCAAGTCTCAATATGTGGAGATCAATTCTGAGCGGGTTGTAGTTTGTATCAGCTGTCAGTCCAACCTTGGTCTCATTTTTTGGTCTCAATTTAATGAAGATGAAATAAATTTGCACTGTGTGCAATTATGAGAATTAGGAACTGGGAACTGAATATCTGGTCTACATTCGCTGCACTCAGGGTTCATATATACAGAGTGCTAAAATCACTTACTTTACATTTGATCTCCTTCTTGATTAGGTGATTCTTGCCTTTGTAATTAAAGATGACGTGAACTTTCTTGGTGCTGTAGCCACAGATATCTGGCCCTATGAAATTATTAAAAACATTGTGTTAGTAATAATCTCACTAGGCTGTACTTCAATTTCCTCCCCAACAATTCAAGTATCATTTTTATTTTTTTTGTTATTACCTACCAAACATGATATAGTATTGTGAGTCTCCGTGCAGTTCCACCTGGTTGAGGTCAGCAGGGAAGACTTTTACATAACCGCCACCACAATCAATCTTCTGCTCATGTTTGACAGAAAACTGGATCACTACGGATTTCCCCTCATTGCTAAAGGGCTCAAAACGGGCAGACATAGCATAAAAGCGAGCATCTTGGCTGGTCTGCAGACCTAAACAGATAAAAAACATAGTGAACGGTGAATAATAAGCTCAAGTCAACAACAAGTCCACTATCATACACCAAGACCCAATTCATTCTTAGAAATGTTAGTGTGCATGGACAGATATTCACCCCAAGACAATTACAGGGAACAGCTAGAAGGCAGCATAAGGCAATTGGCACAATTCTAATTGGCAGCCAGAGGGGTGTGATAATAAGAACATAGCAATAACCTTACCTTTGTCTTTCTCAACATCACCGTAGAAGTTTCCAGAAGTAAGTTTAAACTGTCCGTAGTCAGACTTGTGCTCCGAGTTCACCCACCGGCTCTTCCACTCATCTGAATATTTAGAATAGAAAGTAGTCAGTCAAAGGCAGGGGGTGGAGTGGGAAACACCTAACATTAGAGAAATGTGATCAAAAGTTCCCACACACCACATGAACACATGATGAAGACTAGCGGTTTAACAATTAATTGATTTGTTTCAGTGCATCAACCAAAACAGCACAAGAACCTATGTATTAATAAGATGCAAAAAAAGTTCCAAAATTAATTCGACAAGAAACTACACTGCTGCATTGGACCTTTAATAATAAAATGTTCAAATTATTATTTCTTTGCATAAGCTTATAGAAATGTAGCCGTGTGTGACTATCATTTCAAACTGACCGCAGATCCCATTGTCAAGGCAAATCTCATTGATGCAAATTTTTAATTATCAAAAAATGATCAGACCATTGATCAATGATCAATGTATGATTGAATCATGATGATATTTTTGCTTAATGGAATCCGGGAAGACTGCATCAAGCTGGATGACATTCCAACTTCTATATAGAGGAACTTGAAGGACATTTCTGTGTGTGTGGAATTTTTCAAGAAACTTCCTGCTTCAGAAAGTCCCATTTGGCATAGACTGCCACAGTGCGCGTTATTACAGCTTTTACTTTCGATTCCAGGATGGCTGCTGGCGTCTCGCGAAGATCATTTCTTTGAGTGTTTAAAGTAAAAGTACAACCTACCTCTATCTACTTTTGGGCTAAATATAATAAACACAGAAAACACACTGGTTGTGCAATATATGCAACTTTACCAGCAGACAACATTTATTTATTTTAACAAGTTATATAAGTGACACTTGAGCACTTTAAACACTACCATAGGCTAGTGAAATGCTGCTCAGATCAGCTTCCAGAACTTCAATGAAACGGTCAGTCTGGAGAACTAAACATGGCCTCATCTTGACACTGGTTTAGAAATCCGATTTTGTCATGTAACAACCGCTCAAACAAACCAAAACTGCCCAAAACTACATCTACTGCACTAACACTTGCATTTCATTGCAAAAGTGTCCTTTAACTGAGTGAAATGCAGTAAATTGTAAGTGATAAGTTAGCTAGCCACTGTGCTAGTTTGATAGAACATGCCTGTAAGAAATGTTAGCCAACTTACCACCGTCGAGGAACTGCTCTTTAAAGTAAACTGCTGCATCGACAAACAATGTCGACAATACTACGGAAAGTATAGTGAAGAATGCAAAAAAATTCATTTTGAAGTTCTTCTACTCCAGACTTCCTCAGACACCTTCTCTAACAGTTTGGCCACTTAACGCAGGTCGAAGGAGGTTTATCGCTACTTTCAGAGAAGCATGGGTGAACAGATGGCTGTCTCTGATTGGCTCAATAGCTGACATCCTGACCAATCACAGTAGCCCACGAATAGAATATGGGTCCGCCTCTCGCATCGCGTCTCACGCGGATCTTATATATGATGAGTCAACTCACAGCATTAGAGAATCCAGGTTGAATCACACATGGCTTCCTATTTGTAGCATACTACACTGTTTGGCCGAATGTAAGCCGTCAATCCATGAACTACCTACCGAATTTACTATAGAGATCAGGGAATCATTGAAGTTTAGCGTCATTAGTTTAGCGAGCTTAGAGAAACGGCGCTACTTGAGAGCACACGCTAAACAACAGCACGTTTAGACGAACGGCATAAAATAAATACAACAAAACCAGAAAAATGTGTCACAGCAGAGCTACTTTGTTCAGCGAAGATGCTAATCTTTTTGTCATATATAAGGGAAACCAAGCGACAGATGTTATGACACGTGACTTTGCAGTTTTATTTTCACTTGGATTCACAAAAAGTGATCTGCGATTTCCTAAAATCATTGGCTATTCTAAACTAAAAACACATTTGTAATAAGCTGAGTGCTAATATTTCAGTGATGTGTTTGATGTAATTCTGCTTCACACATAATGAACCTCTTAACCTCTTAGCTAATGGTGCAACAACACAAATAAAGACCAAAAAACACCATAAATAGTGGAAGCCACCAACAGTGTTCAAAACTCTAGCTGTGGGGTCATTTTCCCTCTCTTTTTCCAAAGCTTACTTAGTAGGAGACCATTAAATAAGGAGAGGAGTGTTACATACCAAAGAAAGTGACCAAGCTAAAGGAAAATGGGATGACTAATCAGAATCCACAGATTTAAAAAAAAATTATTATCCCAAAGAGCAAATAATAGTTCTGGATGATCTTTTACATTAATAATATTTTTTCAAGAGAAGAAGAAAATATGGAGCTCTGACACTAAAATGCTTGCAGTTCCCAAATGGAATATCTTCCAAGCACAAAGAGCCTACCCTGGTTTTAAAAATGGTCTAAAATAAAAAAAATTCAAAAAGTCAAATTCAAAAAATTGTCTAAAATCAAGCTCATTTTAATTAAATTTAAAACAACCCGAGCGTTAAATTGTCCAGTCAAGTCAGGCAAGTCAAACAGAAGGGAATGAACTAAATCCACCTTGGATCATAAGACACAGTCAAATAAATGAAGTCTGCTTAGCTTAAAACTGTTTAACTTAAACGGGGCAGTGGTGGTGGCCTAGTGGTTAAGACTTTGCCCCTGAGATCAGAAAGTTGCAGGTTCAAGTCCTAACCCAGGCACCACTGAGGAACCCTTGAACAAGGTACCACCCCACTTTACTGTTCCCTGGGTGCTTCTGTTGACGGCAGCCCTCTTGTGCATGTGTGATGGGTTAAATGCAGAGAATAAATATCCCACTTTTGGAACTATAAGGGATGACAAAAACAGTATATGTCCCATATTACTCAGCTGATTAGAATTGTTTATAATGTTATGTATATAAATGAGGTCTTTGCATTGAATCAGTGCATTGAAGTGTAGTTTAGTCTGATGCCATTTGCAGCTGGAGTATTCAAAACTTTACAGGATCTATTTAAAATTTCTACAAAATGCATTCTTGTTGATGTATGTATTGAATCATTAAGCTGTTTTAATAAAATAATATGTCAATATGGCTCTAACTATTTGTATATTGGGCCTCTTGTTAGTTCTATCTCTCCCCTATAGGCTCATTTCCCTTGGTATATTTAAAATATGTTGTATAGTTGGAACACTGAATTTTTGCATTCACTTTAGTAGAGTGTGGCTTGAAACTGATTGCTCCTTTATGTTGACTACTTATAAACCAGTTAGTACCTGAACACAAATGATTAGCACAGTTAGCACAATGAAACATCTTTTAAAAATAGATATAGTCAAATTTAATAAAATATTATTAATCTGCAAAATTGTTTTGTTTTGAAATCAAGCCACTTAAGTGTGCATATTTTTTTATATAATTCTTTTAAATTTCAGGTAAATAAGGATATTTGTGAGGAGGGAAAAGCTGAGAATGGCTCAAAAACAAAGAACAATAAATGTAATTCATAATGGTGCCATTATACTTGTATTTATTCACAAAGTACATTTAAACATTCACAGTATTTCAGTTCATCGGTTCACCAGCAAAATTACATCTACTCACACACATCCTATACCAGATTAGCCATGGTGATTCATATTGGCTGGGTTGAGCTCACCATTCTTAACAACACCATCAACTACTTAACTATTACACTACCACTGCCCCAAAAACCTAGAGACGCAGGGGATTAAACCCTGGACCTCATACATTAAAATCCACAGAGCTACACCCCCCACTCAAGAAAAATATAATATAATATATTGATATTAATGTTTCCTCCAAAATATTCAATTTAAAATGTAACATTGATCAAAACTTTAGCCTGTATATGTATCCTATATTACCTTGTCTAACACTCCATATTAACTGTACCGCATACTACTCCCTTGTTCTGTTTATTCCTGTATGATAAGCCTTCTGCAACAAATGACACTTGGTTTCAGCTGCTTATCTTATGCACAGAATACTGCAAAACTAAAGAGGAAATACCCCTAAGCTGAGATGCCACTAAAAAGTTAAGGCCCTGTGAAAAAATAATGTATTGGCCCCCAGTATTTATTAAAATAAAGAGAAAGAAAAATTGTCTTAACCCCCCTTCTTTATAGCATAGTTGTCTGTTAAAGCGGAAGAACTGTGGGTGCTGTTCACCTTTACTTCTGTAGGTGTCCCCTTGACTCACTTGTACTTCTTTCCGATGGACCAGTTCCATTGAGAACCATTCACCCAAAGCCAAGGTCCACATCGCATGGTGGCAGTAGAGGAACTCCTATCACCATGTGTATTCACACAGTGTTTCTTCATCTCTCCTATAAGACAGAGATCAAATACAAATACATTTGCAAACATAATAATGGCTTGTACATATGCATTTTGCAAAGCTTATCACAGCAAAAGCTGGTGCTGTCATGTTTAGTTAGGGGTAAGTTAGGGGTAATTAATTGCTATATAATTCCCTCCACTTTGTGGATTAAAAAAAGTATTTCAGGCCAAACTTTTACTTCAGGACTATCTTAAATCAGGCATGAGGCATTTATATAACCATATATTTACAACCATTCCTTAAAATAACATTCTGTGAGGTGCAGTAGCTAAACACTTTAGGTGTCTGTTTCCTATCATCACCACTGTGAATAATGACTCCCTAACTTTCTGTAGAAAACTTTCAATTTTTTACAATAGGTAGAGCATTTTACATGTCTGCTGGCAATGTAACCATTTAAGTATGCTTTCTGTAATCTGCAGATTTCTCAATTTTTGGGTTTCATTCATTTATTTATTTATTTATTTGTTTGTTTGTTTGTTTGTTTGTTTGTTTGTTTATTATTTTAACACATAATTAAATTGCCAGTAAACCCCATTGTATCACAATTTAAAAATGAATGATCCAAGAGAAATTGGCCAAAATTACTTTTTGGAATTTTTAAAAACATGAATCTCTATTTTTTTTTTATTGTTTCTCTGGTAGAGTTGTCATTTTGGAGATATGAGGTTTTCACATTTCTTGGTAGAAACATATTGTAATAAAATTTTTTAATTTTTTAAAAAAAAATTCCCACAATGACAGGCATTAGTCACAGGGCCCATTAGAAGATGTTGGACCCTCAAGCCACCCTCACAAAGTCTCTTTCTGCTTGTTTGGTCAGAGAGATTCACACCAGTGGCCTACTGGAGATCATTTTGTAGGGTTCTGACAGTGCTCACCCTGTTCCTCCTTAGACAAAAGAGCAGATCCTGGTCCTGCTTATGGGTTAGGGACCTTCTACTGCTCTGTCCAGCTTTTCTAGAATCTGTTCTTTTGGAATCTCCTCCATGCTCTTCTGTGTTGGGAGACACAGCAAACCTTCTGGTAATGTAATGTATTGTTGTGTTATCCTGGAGGAGTTGTACCACCTGTGCAACCTCTGTATGGTCCAGGTATCTCCCCATGCGACCAGTAGCTGCACTGACCCTAACCAAATGCAAACCTAGTGCAAAAACGAGGGCAAGAAAAGTCAATGGCCTCCACCTGTAAAGCTATTCCTGTTTTTCCTTTGTTTAGTCTCATTGTTGCCTTTCTAGTGTTAATTAATTTCATTAACACCAAAGCAGCTGAAATTGATTAACAGCCCCCTCTGCTACTTGACTGACCAGATCAATATCCCTGAAGTTCAATTGCCTTGATTGCCTTACTCTCTGATTTAAAAGTGTTCCATTAATTTAATAATAATAATAACAATAACAATAACAATAATAATAATAATAATAATAATAATAATAATAATAATAATAATAATA
>JBBIGC010000041.1:30316349-30328517 GCA_037576955.1 Lepidarchus adonis | reverse complement strand
AATAATAATAATAATAATAATAATAATAATAATAATAATAATAATAATAATAATAATAATAAATATTTTAAGCTATATATTCAACTCATTCTAATACCACTTATTAAATAAAATATTGATAAAATATAATAAAAAAAAAATGATGAAAACAAAATGCATGGTAATGTAAACTAAATCTACTCAGATTGAATACCTGATCTCTAAACAAGAGGATGAAAAGCTAAAACAACTTCTCATAACTGAGACTGCCACTTCAAACATGGAATAGATGTTTAAGTGGTATAATCAAAAAGACTGACTAAATATTATTGTCATTGTCATACATGGTCCTAATTTTCTCCCATATGTTCTCCAAATAAAGAATAAAGAAAAAAAAGATTGTATTTCATCAGCCCATCGCTGATGATGTCACGTGAGGAGGCTGTTGAAATCAAATCTTATTACTTCCGCTCACTTCCCGTATTATTTCCACCATAAAACATGTCCTCCTAATCAGCGAGTTAACTACCGCTCCTTCCACAGTGTGGCGATCAAACGACCGCACACAATCATTTCATTATTATCAGACCTCCATCTGAGTGAGAAAAATAATAATAAAAAGCTTTTAGTCTTTTCCAGTGCCTGCAAGATAAAGGCCAACCATGCTGGAGTCATATTTGAAGGGAGTTCAAGTTTAAGCCTTTTGTGCTTTAGACCATATTTTATGTGTTATGGGCATGTGATGACTGTGAAGTTATTTGATATTTACATTTACTTTTATATGGATACATTCTTTCATCTATTAAAACCAATTTGTCCATGTGCTTTGGAAAGAAGTAATTTCTTAAAGGCCATATACCTTCAATTTCTAAACACACTACTGTTTTCACTGTACTTTAAACATTTATAAGCACTTATCTCTGATTGGCTGCCCTGTATTGTGCCCCATTCAAAAAGCAGTCCTGACTGCAACACTCCTCATAATTACAGTGTATAAGGGGCAAGGCTGAACTACTGTAGACTGACTAGGAAGAAATGTAAATATGTAGGTTTTAGTGACATCACAAAAAGCAATAGTCGTTTTCCAGCTTAGTTTCCATACATTTACAGGGGCAGGAGAAATAAATCTGAAACTTTAACATTTACATAAAAACTTTAACAACATTATATCACCTCCTTCTTTCATCATTTGGAACCTCCTTTACATGAAAATTACTAACCTATAAAGGGCTGAATTTAAAGACACTCTGAAAATCAAGGTGAAAAATTCATGTTGCAGTTTGGCTGAAATTTCATTGCAGCAACTCAAAATGGTACTGAGTAGATTGTATGGCCCACATGTGTAACATCAGGGCATGCCACTAATGACATAATGGATGGACAGTCTGAAGTGCAACCTGGTGGCATTGGATGGACCAAAACATAATGTCCCAGAGGTGTTCTATTGGATTTAGGTCAAGCGAACGTGGGGGCCATTGAATGGTCAATGGTTTAATTTCCCTGATTCTCCAGAAACTGCCTGCACACGATTCCCACTTGAAGTTGGACATTGTGGTACATCAGTAGGAACCCAGGACTCACTGCACCAGCACAGAGCCTCACAATGGGTCCAAGGATTTTATCCCGATACCTAATGGCAGGCAGGATAGTGGCAGAACGCCAAGCGGTCATGCTGAACGATGTTAAACGACAGGCAGCATAATGTTCTCCACGACTTCTCCAGACCCTTTTACGTCTGTCACATGTACTCAAGGTAAACCTCTCATCTGTGAAAAGCACAGGGTGCCAGTGGTGGACCTGCCAATTCTGGTATTTATTGGCAAATGCAATTAATGCTCCACGGTGGCGGGAAGTGAGCACATGGTCCACTAAAGTCTGCTTTTGATTGTTTGGTCAGAGACGTTCACAGCAGTGGCCTGCTGGAGGTCATTTTGTAGGGCTCTGGCAGTGCTCATCCTGTTCCTCCTTGATACTGCTCCTGCTGATGGGTTAAGGTCTTTCTATGGCCCTGTCCAACCTTTCTAGATTATATGCCTTTCTCCTGCATGCTCTTCAGACTGGGAGACACAACACACCTTTTGGCAATAGTGGCTTCCACCTGTAAAACCATTTTTGTGCTCCTTTGTTAATTTTTACTAAAGCAGCTGAAACTGATCAACCATCCACCCTGCAACTTGACTGACCAGATCAATATCACAGAAGTTCAATTGCCTTGATGCTGTACTCTGATTAAAAAGTGATCCTTTAATTTGTTGAGCACTATGTCAATCAATTTGTTTCGAATGAGCTCTGGATTTTCTTTGGACCATGGCATGATGTGTTGCTGTTGGGGTTTTTTTTTTTTGCTTCTAGATACATAGCACACTACGACACATATCACTATAATACACACTAATAGTTAGAATTAGTAATAAGCTCAAAACTTGGGCACATCTCATGTTGGTGTTGCTTAAAACACTTAAAAATTAATTTCTGCCATTTTCTTTATATTTAAATTGACCTCATTTGTGATTTAGGCCAGTATTTAAATAATTAATATTATTCTAAATAGAGGATATGAATTTCAATTGCTTCCTAGATCAGCTACATCTGTATTGTGGAAAAAAACAATACCTAAGTTTTTTTTTTTGCCAAAAACTCACTTTAATCACTTGCACCTTCATGCCTAGTTGTGAAGGTGCAATGTGAATGCGTAAATAGTCAAAGCAAGCTTACATTGCTACTGTCTATAGTGGAATTGTTTTTGTTCTTTGAGATCTGTGTGCCTTTTAGCTAAGTTCTGCAAGGAACATGCATCAAGGGGGAACTTCCATCCAGACCTCAGGGTAATTTGGGTCTGGCTTTTTGCAGGAGAAAAGCGACCCCTCCCCCTCATCCATCCTATCTCCCCTGGGGAGGGCTGATGGAGTGGAGGCTCATCTCCCTAACGGCCTGGCGCTGCGCCATCTACCAGCCAGCACTGCTGAGGAGGAGGGGTGGGGCAAAGACAGGTCACTACACACTCACCCCGGTCAGGGCCACTTCACACAGGGGCACTAATGATGTACTGAGGGGGCAGGGGTTTCAGAAAGCTAGGTGTAATAGACAGGAAATGTCTTTAAACCATTACGTTGTTTGTGCAGTGATTCTTTTTCATTTAAGACATAATTCAGTATAATCACTGATTTTGATTGATACAATACAAGCTGTGTTTCATTTCATAAGAAATTGTGATAAAAAGATTAGTTATATCTTTAACTGAGTTGTTTGAATACCTATACATACAATGCAGTCACAAACTTGAACAAACTATCTTTATTGCAATTGTTAGTGCAAAATATTCACAACATGTATCTTGTCTAAAGACAAAATATTACAAAATGACCAATATAGTTAATAATAGTTAACAAAACTGCAAGATAAAATATATATAACTGATATTAATCTAAAGAGCTAAGATCTACATTTCCCATTTTTACACGTTTTTATCAGTTAACAGAAAACTGTAGTCTTTGGCTTCTTTGCTGCTTGGATGTTTACAGGAAACCATAAAGTGTGCATTCATTGAAGAACCCCTGTAATTATCTGCAAGTATAGTTTTTAGCCATAAAAAACCTCATGAAATGTTGGGTAAAAATGTATATAATATTTTTTTCTCCCTTCTGTATACCTCTTGGCATCTTGAACAACTTTCATAACATCTATTCACCCAAAGCATTAATTTAATGGAAGTAGCCCATTCTCTGTCCTGGAGAAGTTCTGCTTGAAAAGCCTCATGGCCAGTACACAGTGGTGATGGGTATTAGTCAGGACTTCGACTGTTCGTTTAGGAGTTGTAGACAAAGAAGGGCGATCAATAATGCGGACCAATGATTGAACGGTGGGGGGTGTCACACTAAGGGACTCTCCTTCCGCGTCTCCACAAGCACTCACTATGACAGCCATACAATTGGTTAATGACCTCATACTCTGCAACAGGTTCTGCTGGTCTTAGCATATTTCTTTAAAACATAGTTAAATCAGTGGTCGAACAAAATGCTTTGTTCAGACACATTTCTGGAAAATTTTGCATTTCGTTTTTAATTCTCACATGTCTCATTTACAAAAATGGTTCTTTAGGGTTCTTAAGGCTACTTAAATAATTTTGCAAAGGCATCCCTCAGAGAACCCTTTTTAACAAATTTACATTTTAGAGTATAAACTTAATAATAAATGTGCCAAAAACTGCCCTTCATAGTGAATCTCTACTAGACAAAAGTTACATTTCCTAAAGAACCTTGTAGAGAATAGTTCTGTAAAAATCTTCTGGAAAATATATGATCGTGAAGAACATTATTATGCAAAACGTAACATTATTCAAATCAACCCAAGAATCACTTAAAGACTTTTATTTTTTATGAATGTGTGTATTTTTGAACACAAGGGTCTAGATAAACATCCTCTGATCTAATATAATAATTGGTAGGGATTTTATGATGACATGGCTTAAAACAGTCATTTCCTTTCTGTCCAGTTTGTATATGGAAAAAGTATTCATACAATGCTGCTTATAGAAAGCAGCGTCACAATCAACAAAAGAACTGAAATAATGTGTATATTAAAAATATAATGTGGAATAATAACGCAATCTGGCTTATGCTGGACGCCAGCCAAGAAGGACACCGGATGGTGACTTGGGGACTAGCATTAACCTGTATAAAAGCAGTTAATGAGGTGTTAAGTCTGCCCAGTTTAGTGACCATGCCAGCCCTGAAACCTGATCCCTGAACTGCCTTTAAGAGATGGATAAATGCTCTTGGCAGCAGCCAAGAAGGAAACCTTAAGGAGCTGTTGTAGAGTGCTTTCTCAAAATGTCTGTACACATACGTGCCTCATAGTGAAGACTGTAGTCAAGGTAGGAGAAACTCAGTGTTCACTCACACACATGCAAAGCAACACTTAAAAAATATCCCATTTCATTACAGCCCCTGGTAGCACAGCATCTCACCAGCCACAGCTGTTTCCACCTGTTTTGTGATGTAGGAAGAGGGTGATGGAAGGTTTAGAAGGGAATATCAGTTGAGTCCTTCACAGTCTCAAAAACAAGACATTCATCAGCCATATGCAAAGGGTTCCACAAAAATGCAACAGCCTTCAGTGATGTAGTAGCTGAGAAAAACAGCCTCCATTGGCTGCATCCTTGGCTTTAAGATACGACTTATGTCTGTCAGTTAGGTCCAGTTTTACTCCAGTCATATGTACAGATTCCTGATTCAGCTTTCCAGTTGATTGGCCGGTTTAGTTGGTGTGTTAGACCAGGGTAATCAGCAAACTGTGAGACCAACAGTTTTAGGTGAATGCACAAAATGCTTGGGCATTTAGAAGAATTGTTGCGGAAAATCCATACTTCAGACATATTTACATTTCTAAAACATTTAAAGTCCTCTGTATTCCTTCCCAAGTACAGTACAAAACCAGTACAAATTCATTCATGCGTGCCAATATATCACTATTCTATCAATGACAGGTAACACTTCAGTCAATGATGGTAAGGTTCAGAAAACATCATGAGTTTGAGTTTGAGTTGTCCAGTGCTCCTCCGAAGGTTCAGTGCTGATCATTTTTGAATATGCAGATCATTTTTGCAGACCTTGCACAGTTCTAATTCAATCTAAAAGACTTTACATTGTTTACACTACCCAACCCTACAATCCAGTCCTAGCATCACATAGGTTGCCAGGTTTTGTCCATTGACTGGATGTGTTCCTTGGCCTTCATCCTCAGAGCTGCAATGCTGGAGCTGCGGTCCACATCCTCAAGTGGATACTTATCGTTGAAAGCAGGTGGGCACTGATATGGTGGAGGAGGCATGGGTTGCATGCCCTGGACCATGCCTGGAGAAGAGTTGAGGAATCCTGGGTGGCTGGGGTAAGCTGGCTGCAGGCTTTGGCCTGGACCCATGAAGCCTGGAATACTATGCATGGGAGTGGCACTAGAAAGGGGGGAAGATAACCAGGGGTCTAAGGGCAAAGAGTTGCTCATCGGCCCAACATTGGAGGGCATTGGAGGCCTGTTGAACGAAAGCATTGGTGAATCATGGAGTTTCATACTGCTTGTGTCCATCTTTTCCTGGCGCCTCCATTTTGCCCGTCGGTTCTGGAACCACACCTTAAAATCAAGCAACAGAGATTCACTTTTAAAAATAAAGAAAGAATGTATGATTGGTTTTATAAAATGACTTGAAATACTACAAAGCATTTACATTATGCTGAGGTTATGAAGTCAACATCATATTTCAAAATTAGTATGTTTATTGAAAGGGTTCTAAAAGTGGTTCCACTATGGCATGGCCACTGTATTTGTAAGAGTTTAGGCTGAATGAAAGTTTATTCTGTGTTGAAATGGATCCAAAATTATAAAATTTGTTATATTTATGTTGTCTGGGGGTCCGGTCAGCGACTTTCCTCTCTTATTGCACCTGTGCTCAATGGCAGTGCTCCAAAGAGTATTACAAAAAACAACTACAAATAGCTTTTTGTAACCTTTATTTCTGGAACAAAAGCCCTGTGACACAAACTGTAGATAATTTGCTCTTCAGAAGTCCTTTTATGACACTTGTTTTGGTTCACAAAGCAAAACATGTTTCATTTTTTTTACTGTAATGTCTTTTTGTCCCTTTAAAAATGATCTCTGTTAATAATGTCTCATTTAAAAAGCAATCTAGAAAGATACAGATTTTACATCTTTTCAATAATGAAAGTACTGATTAAAAGAACTTATGTAAATGTTATGGTTGTGGACTTAAAAATATGAACTTGATAAGATTGCTAAAAAAATATGCAAACATTTTTCTAGGCAAAATGAGGTAAATAATTTCTTTACAGTCAAAAACAAAAAATATATTAGACACATCGAATATACAAAATGTATTTGCTTGCCAGCATATCAGTTTTTGCAATTTATGGACTGCCTGAAATGTTTTGAAATGTCATTTAATTTAATAAGTAATCGATTATTTTTAATATTTAAAAAAAATACACTCCTATACAGTAATGTATGATACAGGCCTTTAAAGGGTTGAGAAAAGACTTCCGCTGGGTGGTGTTTGCTAAAGATTAAAGGAGTGGTCCTGACTTTGAGTTACTAACAGGATGGACAGGAAAGCTCCAAAGCCTCTGGATTAGAGGCCTCAAAGGACCTTAAACTGTCAATTAAACAAAGCTTCTAGAACTAGGCCTCACTGTTTACACTGCTCAATAGTCTTCCCATTAACACATTATCTCTACAGTTTAACACAATTACCTAGTGCTATTGGTTCTGTTCATCCTAAGCTCTATATAGAGACTCCCTATATCAACAATGTAATACAATTAACAATGATTATTTGTACCTTTACTCAGCATAGTGATAAAAATTTTCTCGAAAAAAAGACAAATTACTCCAAGCCTACCTGCACTCGCACTTCTGGGAGATTAACTTTCATGGCCAGCTCCTCACGGCTGTATACGTCAGGGTAGTGGGATTTTTCAAAGGCACGCTCCAGTTCGTGCAGTTGATAGGTTGTAAAGGTGGTTCGGTTGCGCCTGTGTTTCTTTTTGGGTTGGTCTTCTTCTGGGGGTTCAGGAGATCTGCTGTCACTCTCTACACCTCCATGGTGAAGCTCTCCAAGTTCTCCTTCACATTTATTACTTGAGAAAAGTCCTGTGTCTAGAAAGATGAAGACAAGAATTAAATACAGATCTAAGGGCTTCTTTAACATTAATGGTGTAAAGGTGCATATTAAAGTTTGTATCAAAATCTCATAACTGCTTGGTTTTGTTGTTTGTTCTTTTCTTTTTACACCATTTGGAAACACCAGATACAGAAATATCATGTTCAGTGGACCAACAGAAAAAAATCTAATTACACTAATGTATGTTAGACCTAAAAATATGTTTTGTTCTCCTATATGTTCTCCAATTTGTTTTTGACAATGATGAAATAGAGCCCATATAGGAAGAAAAGTGTTGAATTTGTGAATGAGAGAGATGAATTTGTTGAGTTGAGGTTTTTACACTCCATTAACAATCATTTTCATTTTGGCAACTTTCATAAGATTGATCTAAAGTAATTTTGAAAGATGAAAGGTTTCAGTGGTCATAAGTGTGACCACAGGATATCCAAACTTGCAGTCAGACTGACCATTGGTGAAGATTCAATCAAACAAAATAGGATGTGAATCAGGAATTTGAATGTGAAAACATGCCAAGAAAGATCAAATCATCCTATGCAATACTATCATGCCTATATTTTTTGTTTGGAGTACTAAGCAACTGGACGTTGGTGAGTTCCATCATGTCTTTCGCTCCAAGTAATCCCTGAGCAGGCAAACAGATGTCACCTGTTAAACCTGCGAGGCCTCGTGTGGCCTCGGCTGCTAATCCAAACGCTTTAAAATCTCCATCAGCCTCTTTGGCTCTATGAAGGGGGCCTGCCTGGCAAAAGCAGAGATTTTCATTTCAGAGAAACAGATAAGGAGCAAAGTGAACCCCATGTTGTGGTGGGGGCCAATCACAAATGAATCTAATTAAGTTAGGCTAGATTATCATGAGATCATTGTTTCAGTGTAAGTGTGTGCCAGTGTTAAATGTCTTTCTGTTTGCAGCACTGCAGCTTTCGTAGTGGCAGGTGTGAGTCTCCATACGGTTGGCTCTAGGATTACTGCCACTGCATGCCTATGTTTTGTTGTCGTTGTTGTTTTGTTGATTAGCTTTTCATAGCTCAAGTTTGAGAAGGGTTTGCCCATAATGTTCAATAAATATACTTATATTGTAATAAAATATACACAATTTATTATTCTTGTTAAAGACCTAAACTGGTCATTAAAAAGGCCTGTGTTGGGTTCTGCTTGCTTAACAATGTGACTTTTGAAAGAATATTTTGCATCTTAACATTAGGTCTGCATTATAAATTATATTTTAATATTTAGTGTGAAATGAATTTGCACAACTATCATTGTTAAGGAATACAATGACACAGTGAATTACATGTCTTAAGCAAGAGTAATATAATTAGATTGGAAGGAATGTGGTCAAGTCCAATGTTACAGCAGGGGTTTGTCCCCCTGAGCTACCCTGGGTGACTTGCCCACCCTACTATACAACCATTTCCACAGTGTAAGTGAACACAACTTCAAAGATTATGAAATATATTAAATATGTGAAGTTGTAATGCATACTGTCAAAAGAAAGTTACATTACAATAAGGACCATTGTAAAGAGTTACATATACATATGTTTTTGCAGGCCTATATAGAAAGGAAATATGCTGTATAAACAGTCTGATTCTCTCAGGTTGGTACACTTTAACACAGAACACGTTTTATATAAACATACCCATTGAAAATAGTGTAACATACATATTATTCTATGTTTCAATGGTTAGCTTATTTTTAGCTTAATAAATTTGGTGAAAGAAAATCTTTCTTCTCTGCTTTTTTACACTTCCTTTTTAAATTAAGTCAGCTACAATGTCATAAATAGATAGTAGGGTCTCAACACTTTGGCAGGTGTATAATCTTACTATCAACTTTACTGAACATTGCATTTTATGTTCATAGCAAAAGACCTATTGTACATTGTCTAAAACATTCTGCCAATGTTGCACTTGTATACTAATACTGTAAACCAAACTATCCGGTAATAGCGCAGGCCCTGGTCACTCAGTAGTTAATGTTTAAATAATACATATACTTCTTTTAATGAGAGGACGCTCCAAGCATTCTAGTAAATTGGCCGAGCACTGTTGGCAAATACTGAGGAGTCCATTTGAAACGCTTAATAGTGGTTGCTTTCCGGTGATGTTTGTCCTTTTTGTGGATTAGCCCATATCTAAATTAGACAGCAGCTAGTCTTTAAATCTGTAGAGTTGGCTTCTAAGTACCCCTGTTAACGTCAGCACAGCATTACCGTCAATACAGGGTTATGTAATGTAGTGCGGAGATGATAAGAGGAGGTCTCTTGTAAATGTTTTCTATTTGTTCAATGTAAAATATTTTTGATGTAACAATCTATGACTGATGATGTAATAATTTAATTTACAGATTTTTTAAAGTAGTGGAGCTCTTTGATGCCATGAGTTTTCATTTGGTCAAATGTTTAAGAATATTAGTTCATTTCACAGTGATAGCAAATGAACTTAATCCAATCCTTATGGAACAATGCCAGGAATAGTGACTAGAATTTTATACACGGCCCAAATCTGTGGCCCATGTTTTATAGTAGATCTGCAAAAAATAATCTGTTATGCATATAGACATACTGCGTTTCAATGTAGACCTCCTCCCAAAATAAAACAAACAAATAAATAAATTATGTAACTCTATTATCAGAGTAAATGCTTCACACATGTTTGTTATTGAATTCTTATTTATTATTAAATTAAATCTGATTTCATTAAAATTCACCTGTGCTGTGATGGTATCTACATATTATTATTATTATTATTATTATTATTATTATTATTATTATTATTATTATTATTATTATTATTATTATTATTATTATTGTTATTGTTGTTGTTGTTGTTGTTGTTGTTGTTGTTGTTGTAGCCCAGATTTAAACGCAGCTAAATGGGAAATTTCTCACCGTGATAAGCAGGCTGCTGTGAGTTGTCTGACAAGCTGGGCAGGTGAACGTAGTGGTCTGAGGTCACCTGCTTTCCCTGTTCTCCCAGATCATCTCCATCCACTTTATGACTCCCCACAGGTCTCACAGGGTTGAGCAGGGGGTCCTGGTCTTTACTGAAGCCCAAAATCACGTCAATGCTGTGGACACGGCCCCCAATGCCTGAGCCGCCTCCTTTCCCCAAGTCATGGTAGTTGTCTGTTGGGAGGCAGCCATCGTCCGCCATGTTCATGGTATCCAGAGACAAATGCATTCGAATCCACTCTTTGGGCACGGCTCCTCAGTACAGCAGAGTGGACCGTATGTCCAGAGAGAGGTTAGGTTATTCAAGAACAATCCAATCTAATGAAGATTCAGAGAATGAAGAATGTGTTCAGATGAAGATTCAGATGCAAGAAGAAACCCCTTCCCCAGAGCAATCCACAAAGTTTGCTTCTTTAGGTTGCTGCCAGAAAAAAGAAATGGGATTAAAATGACATGTTTGGTAACCCCAAAGAACCTTCAAAAAGATTTTTTTTACTTTAAATAGCTATTTTACAAATGAGAAACTTTCTTTTAAAAGTTTCTGAAACTTCCAAAATTTCCACTGTTTTTTAAGCATTTGTACTAGTTAGAGGTTAGATTTGGAAAGTGTATATCCAGGCCAAGAACCATGTGAAGAAGTTAACAAAATCAAGCTAGACCTGGCTGTAGTGTCCTTCTGGTACAAATCCTGAGGTTTTTCCTGTCAAGTCTCTGATCACTTGATGGAACGGTTAGATTGCTTATCACTCATCAACATATACTGTACTCATTTGTGAAGAGTATCTTAATTAATAATTTCATTTTGGAAGAGTTGGTAGGAAATAAGGATTTTATAAAGTATCATGCAAATTGCTTGTTCTGCTTTATTATTATTTGCTTCATTGATTTATTTAGTAAAAATATGTAAATATGTATTTTTAGCAAATAAAATTTAGTAAATATGACACATTAGCACACAGTCAAACATACTGGGAAATACAATAAACATAAAATATAAAAATGCCACTACTTTCAGCATATGAATATAAAGGTGTGCTAATGTGTGAATAAAGTTTGCTCTCCATAGAAAATCAACAAAATATGATATAAGTAAGGTGAGGGTTGATATTACAATGATCTTACTCTTAAAGACTTACTCAAACTTTCTTTAGTCACTGATCTGACAGAGCTTTGACCAGCACATGTTTCTGTGAAAGAGAACTAGGGCACAGATTTTTCTTTCTGTGTCTGCAGGAGGTAATGCTACACTTGTGTATATGGACATACTTTTGAAAATAAAATGGTCACAAAGGCTTCTTTGAGGAAGGCCAGAGAAGACCAGTTTTTAGTTGTGTGTGTGTGTGTGTGTGTTTGGCTCATGACTGTAATGTGATGTTTAAGTGAAAGAAAAAGTTGAAAGAAATTCCACTTGGAAATTCCACTTGGAAGGACGCTTGAATAGTTTATACTTCTCCAGCTTTTCCAAAAGTTTATATTTAAGTGTATAGTGATAATAATGTTAATGTAATATATATATATATTTATTACATTAACATTATTATCA
>JBBIGC010000041.1:30292019-30308755 GCA_037576955.1 Lepidarchus adonis | reverse complement strand
GAGAGAGAGAGAGAGAGAGAGAGAGAGAGAGAGAGAGAGAGAGAGAGAGAGAGAGAAAGAAAAAAAGAGAGAGAGAGTCAAGTTCTTTCGTCCGACTCAAGTTGGTAAGTGATGTGTCTAGCGGAGTCTTATATCAGTTAAATGGGTTGGCCTTCATCACCCCCATCAGTTATTGTTTGAAAATATATTACAGTTAACGGTATTTGCATTTTAAAACACACAACATATAACAATATATGTTAAATGGGACAGGGAGGTGACAACTTGTTCTTTTTGTTACTCATTTATAATGAAAATAAATGTTACCCACCTTCTACAGATGTCATTTACATTTTAAATTGCTAAATGACTCTTGGCTTGCATGCACAGCTCCTTTACCTTAAACTAAATTACCTTTACACTGGTACAACACTGTTATATTATGTGGGAGGTTCTTCAAACACATCTCATTTACAAAAATGAAATGAGATCCACAGATTGCAAATAATTTATCATCCAAAGGCTTTCCTCTATTTGCCCCAAAGAACCATTACTGCACTTTACTTTTAAGTGGGCAAACCCTTGATTGTGCTTTTATGCAATAAGACGCAATAAAGCAAAGCTCCTCTGGGAACATTACAGGTTCACCAGTGGGACGACATTAACCACAACTATAACTAAACAGGTACATGTGAAACAGCAAGAAATATGATTCATTTGTACACCTATAAATAATTATTCGTATGATTATTGATAAGTTTGATAACACAGATCTAGCTTGTACTGTTGAATATATATTTGTGATATACTGTGTTTTCACTGTTGTTGTTGTTGTTGGTGTTGTTTTGGCCAGATCTCCAGGATGACCTTAAGTGCTGTGTGATAAGTTCTTGATGTGGTAATTTTAGGTTGGATGATGACGCCAAATCCCGCAGAAACACTGACATACTTTAGTTCAAGGTGTAATCTGCTGCTTACTCTGTCAGTCAAAGCCCTCCTACGTCACCCACCTTAAACACGCTTCGGCTCCAGATTAAAAACAGTTTCCAACACCCATACAGTGTGGGTGTTTGACTCCCTATAATCCAGATCTGTTGCCAATTGAAAATTCTAAGGCATATAATGAAGAGGAGATTCAAACGATCGCAACCCCAGACTGTTGAAAGACTCTTGTATCATAAATGAATGTATGAATATTCCATGCACAAAACTGCAACAATTGCAACAATTTTTCCTTAATTCTCATACAATTTAAATGTGTAATTAAGATGAAAGTCGAAGCAACACCCAATGGTGAACATGACTCTGTCCATTTTCTTGAGTGTGTTGCAGACATCAAATTAGAAATCTGTTTATATTTACAAAATACATTTACAGTGGTAAGTAAAAAAAACGTTTTATATTTTCATCAGTTGAATAAATGTTCATCACAAATCACAGATTTTTGCTTTTATTGCATTTTACAAAATATCTTCTCTGGACATTGTAAAATGTTATGACACTTCACAATTTTGAGTACTGTAAAATATTTGGAATTTTCTAAAGACATAAAAATGATTAATTTGATTGATTGATTGATTGATTCATTCATTAATTCATTCATTCATTCATTCATTCATTCATTCATTCATTCATTCACAGCTTAAATGATGAAAAGACATAGGAAACCAAGCTTTTTCTTATCTTGCCAAATGCAGATCAATATCAAACATTGGATTAAAGTTTTCTGATTCCAAGCTGCAGAATTGCGGTCACCAGTCCTGCTATTAGAGATACTTTTCATAAAAAGAGCTTGATTTCATTTGAGTCCACACCACCATTTCACTTTTTAAAAATAAAATGTAACTTTTAATAGCTTTTGATAAATGAAGCTTTACATCACAACCTTTGCTCTTTACTGCAAAGCGAGCACATATCGTTCACAAGAAGAAATGAATGAACTGCAGTTAGACTGTTTAAAGTAAATAAATATCAGGCATCGGCAGTATGATTTTATTCATCATGGACAATGGTACATTTCTGAAATGAGGATGTAATTTTTTAATTATAACAGCCCAAAACCAGAACATACGATATATATATTTTTAAAAATCATGATGAAAAATGTTTAAGTAAAAATGAAATCATTTCATATGCAATAAAATGCTTGAGAGCTTATGATTAAACAATTTCAGATACCATAATGAAAAATTGTGACAAAAATCATAATGAAACAATAAAAAATGAAAAAACAATTACAGAAACCTTGAAACTTTTAGAAATCATGATGAAACAATGTCCAAAATCATGATGAAATTGAAAAGAGCACAGAGCTCAGGTAAAATAGATAAGGTGCAAACAATTTGTGACTTGTTTTAGTGACAGACTGTAGATGAACATTAGTTAAAGCAGTTATCTACTACAGGCACCTGGTCAGGCTGCTCTCAAGAAGTGGATTATTTTGGAAAGCTTTTTTTTATTATTGCAGTTCTAAATCTTTTATGACATGTAATTGTCTTAGAGTCATAATTGATATAACATTATAAATTTGCCCATGCTAAGTGCTTTTGTTGAGATTAATATTATTAAACAGAAAATATATGAATCCACTGTGAATATTCACTGAAATTGACAATGATGAAAGCAGTACATCAATGATTTCAACTAATAATTAGTTGATCAACTAATAATTTTAACCAGAATTAAATATATAATATTATTTTGGAGCTACTGAGCCTCATTTTGTTTTAGGGACATTACATCATAGTTGGATCAGCCTGTGGTGTGTTTTTCCACTTTAATTTTGAGTATGACTCCAAATCCAAACCTGCATGAGTTGATACATTTGATTTCCATTGATAATGTTTGTTTGATTTTGTTGTCAGCACATTCAACTAAGTAAAGAACAATGTATTTAATAAGAATATTTCATTCATTCAGATCTAGGATGTCTTATTTTTTGTGTTCCCTTTAATTTTTGAGCAGTATATAATGTTATGTACATTTCAAAGCACAAGCCTAAGCTTAAATAAGCTAAATCTTAAACTAAACTGCAATTTGAGGGATGATTTATCACTTAGGGTTAGGGTTAGGTTAGTGTTAGTTAAGCTTATCCTTCAATTGTGTTAAACAAATCAACCCAAACTGTATGAATTTAACTATAATGATTCTGAAGATGAACATTTTTATTTATAACATTAGAATTATTCAAACTTTAAAACATCAAATCCAGTTGGACCAAAAAAATAAAAACTTATCAGGGGTGTCCAACTCTGGTCCTAAAGCATCCAGCACAGATTGGTAGTTTCTCTCCTCAAAACACACTTAATTAGAACAAGGTGTGTCTGAGCAGGCAAATAACGAAGCTGTGCAGGACTGGAGTTCAGAAACGCTGACTTCCATGAAATTAAGAAGCATGAGATTAGGGGAGGCGAACCTAATGTATTTTAATTGCTACTGATTCTTTGTGATGTTCATCCTCAGCCAGTGCAGGGATGACCAGTGACTCTACTTTCACATGAGGACACATTTCTCTTCTGCTGCTTGCTTCACATCTGTCATGGTGCTCTGAGCTTTGGCTTTGATACTCTCAAAGTCCATATCCATGTTTTGGAGTTTACCAATAAATGAGTCGTTGTTCTCCTCTTGCTCCTCATCCTCATCCACCATCTTGGCCAGCTCCTCAGGTACATCTATGTCGTCTCCTGCCATCTGAACAGTGGCATCATCTTGGGCGCTCTGTTGATGGAGGCAAAGAAACTGATTTGTAGTATAGAAATCTGAGTAGACAGCTGACATTTAGCTTTGTTGGATTTGATTGGATTCTGGTACTTCATTTTCTAACAAAGCTCTTGTTATCTCTGTATGACAACAACCTTTCAGGTTTTTTAAAGGGCAGTAGGACCCAAGAAAGCTTAAGCATTTTTGATTTGTTTGGTATACCAGGCTTATACAGAAGACAAATACTGGAGGGTCCTCTGTAGACTCTTAAAAGGTTCCTAACCTGTAACCTTTTAGTTGGAAAATACCCAGCAGATTAACTGCAGATGCTTAGCTTACTTTTAGCTTATAATTAATACAAAATAATTTTAAATTTAAATACATACACTGACCTAAACCAAAATCCTAGCCTTAACCTATCTCAAAACATAAGCCTAACCCTGGTCCCAAATCTAATCCATAAAATAATCCTGAACATTACCCTAATATTATGAGAATCATGTGAGATTCAATTTCCAATTAACATTTTTAGATAATCTGTTGGCACTATTCACAAGAAATGATGCCAAAACCTTTGTTTTTTGCGGCGGTTCTTTATGGTTCAGAAAGGATCTTCAAAATCACTTCTTATCTTATTTATTTACGGTTCTTTTAAAGATCAATCAATTTCATTTGTTTTTAAATTATTTTATGTACAATTTCTGGACCTGTCCTTTTGTCCAAAGGAAACAATTATAACAACCCCCTAGCTACTCCTTAGAAACCATCATAGACAACTCCAACTGCAAGGCATGAGATAAGAGGTTCTACGCAACTGATGACCTGAGTCCACCATCAGGAAAACACTGAATAGCAATAATGTGTATGTAGCAAGGAAAAAGCTACAGTTCCTCTCCAAAAATATTGCTGATCGTCTATAGTTTGTTAAAGATTATTTGGACACAGGAAGAGTCTTTTGTGGACAGATGACACAAAAATCGAATGAGGAGCATTACATTTGGACAAAGAGCACTGCATGCCAGCATAAGAACCTTAACAACTCTGAGAAACATTGTGGTGGGAGTGTAATGATTTCGGCCTGTTTTCCTGCATCTGGGCCTGAATGGAACCTTAACAAAAACTTTTAAAATGTCAAGACACCTGTCTGTGAACTGAATCTAAAGAGAAAGGTTTGGCAGCAAGACAACATACCAAGTTGTTCTACCAAAGGAAGATAAAATTAATGTTCTGTAGTGGACTATTCAAAGTCCTGATTTGAATACAATGTGAAAAGACCAATGACCAGTGACAAGAAAAAGTTTGTAAACCTTTTGGAATTCCTTGGTTTTCTGCATTAATTAGTCAGAACTGAATCTGAACTGATCTTAATCTAAATCAAGGGTTTTGCCAAACATAATGCAGCTAAAATAATAATACCAAATAATTATAATCTTTTTATGTCTTTATTGAGAACAATCAAAGGCACCTCATATTGCTAATGTAAAAAGTATGTAAACCCTTGAGTAAATTACCTCAAAAAGGCTAATTATAGTCAGGTGTTAGCATACCTGGAGGTTTGTTAAGGAAATTAGTTTGAAGGTGTGGACCAGAGCTACTTTGACTGATACAAAACACACAGATTTTTTAGTTTGTTTCGCACAAGAGGAATATGCTTATGTGAGCCATGCCTTGCCAAAAAGAACTTTCAGAGAATCTATGATAAAAAATTGTTCAATTTACCTACAGCTGGATAACAAAGGGATTTCAAAGGCTTTTGAATTCACCAGTGTACCAGATCTACAAATGGAGATACTTTGGGACTGTGTCTTCTGTACGTAAAATGTTTAACAAGCTGGGGGTCTATGGCAGGACAGCACGAAGGAACCGGCAGCTTACTAAATAGAATATTACTGCATGTCTGAGGTTTCTAAAAGAACATGAAAAACACTGCAAAATGTTTTGTGGACTGATGAAATCAAGACTGAACTGATGACTGATGACACTAAAACTATTTAGGAAGAACACCCAGTGCTACATCTGCCGTAAAAATGGCACTGGGTGTTATTGTGAAAACATCATCCCAAACATAAAGTATGGTAAAGAACACATCATGTAGAATTTGGGTGATGCAACAGAACAATGACCCAAAACACTGGACAAAAGTTAATTGTGCAATTATTTTTCATTTATCTCAGCAGTGAGGGCCTTAGTAACTAAAAGGTATAATTAGAATAAATGCAAATACAAACAAACAAAAAGCAGTAAAAAATGAAATGAAAATTGAAGACTAAATTTGTTTATTTTGTAAAAAGTAGTTCATATGTTTTGGGAGCTGGTTAGAACAGCTCGGTTTGGTGATTCCACCTCAGTGCCTCCAGCCATTGGCTGGATACCTGAAACTCTCTCAGCAGCACTTGCTTTAATGACTGATTTAATGAGGAGAAATGGTAACTGATCATATTGTATTAAAGATACTTGTCTAAAGATAAAGAGAGAGAGAGGGAGAGAGAGAGAGAGAGAGAGAGAGAGAGAGAGCAAGAAAAAGAAGTGAAAACACAAAAATGTTACAAATGTGCAATTGCACAAACACTCCATTGATTTCCTCTATGTAGTCTTGATAAGTGTGTTAGCCTACCTGTGGAAGTCTGTATTTGTCCCTTAGCAGTACTCTCAGGTTGGCCCTTTCTGCCTTTTTCGTGGCAAACTCTTTGTCCCTCTCAATCCTGTTTGAAGAACACACAAGGCAACATTATGTTGATCTATAAACTATGGAGTAATACAATAAATACATTAAATTAATAAAAACTAAACAAAAACAATCTAAATAACTGGTAGTTTATTATACAGACATTAAATATGAACATTGTGTTTTTATTGAACATGTTTTTAAATTAAATAGTCAAAAAAAATGTACCTTAAAGCAGAGATTGAGGATTATTACTTTTTTCTCAATTTTAAGAATTTATTTTATTGGATTTTACAGCATGCAATATGGGAAGAAGGCAATCTGGCAAAGAAGGTGTGATGTTATAGGCAATGTTCTGTGGCAACATTCATTCGCATGTTACTTTAACAGGTTCCAACATGTAGGCCAAGTACCTTTCACAGCATTGGTATTCCATACTAGCAGTGGTTTCGTTCAGTAGGATGATGCACTCTGCCACAATCCAAAAATAGTTCAGGAATGATTTGAGGAACATGACAAAGAGGTGTTGACTTGTCCATATTCCCCAAATCTCAGTGTGATCCAGCATCTGCGGAATGGGCTGGACAATCTAGTCTAATCCATGGAGACCCCACCTTGCGACTAACAGGTCTTAAGGATCTAAGTCTAGGTGATACATACCACAGCAGACCTTCATGTTGTGGCCTGAAGGGGGCCTACCCAATATTAGACAGACAGATTTAATGTTAAGAATATTACATGTATTCACATAATTAGTCAATGAAAACCAGTATTTCTCTTCAGTGTAACATTTTTGGAGAAAAGAAGGAGAGAATGGCACCAGACAAAGCTATATTATACCCACCACCTTCAATTACTAGCCTTATAATATTAGAAATAAATGAAAATTATATATAATTGTGAACAAACCCCATCCCACAAAGTGCAAAGGACTTGAAGCTTCAACCCTCTGATCACAAGAACGTTCTTAATCACTAGGCTACCACTGCCAATTTAATCTAGGGTCCATAAGCATTCGCATTATAACTACAGCCATGCTTTCTTCAACACAATATCAACACAATATCTGGCTCATAATTTTGATTCAGATCAACATAATTTTCCTCTTCTGGTAATTATTGACATACGAAGGCATCTGGTGCAGTTTGTACCAGCACTAAGCATCTGAAGGCCTGAAGAGGAGTTATCTAAAACTTTTGTACAGTCTAAGCCATTGTCCAGGGGGTCAGATGAGCACTGGTTGAACACTCACTGTGTTTCTGCATGTTAAAGCAAATCTGTCTGTTCACATTTCACATAAGACTTTTGCACACAATTTATATCAGTTCAATGCTGATCATAAAATCCAATTGCTGTCAAAAAACAGCAATATTACACCCTTCATGTTCCAAAAAGTATGTTGTACATTTTGTAATATTCTTAAATATAAGTATATTTCTTTTCATTTGTTTGTTAACTTTATTAGGTACAGTCAAAATAAAGTAAATATTCAAGTGTTTCACGAACTGGTGGGTTTTCTCTCAGTCAAGGGCAAACACCGGTCAAGAGTAATATCCACCGAAGTGGGTTTTTTCCCAAAAATAAAATAAATCTGAGAGTCTTCAGGCCACTCATTGTGACAGCAGGCTGGTGTATAAGAAGGTTAGAAGGGTTTAAGGTTAGAACAAGGGGCAGGAGTCAGAAAAGGACATGGCATTCATTCTCAGCACCTGAGGTCACTGCCAAGCTATTTTAATGACACTCCGCACCGACCATTGTCCTAAAAAAAACGTATAGCCACACCCTCTTCCAATCAGTTAATCCTGCTCTAAACCTTGAGCACCTTCAAACCACATGGCTGCCACCTAAATGACCAAAGAGTTTCACCAGCACATCTATGACGTTTCCATGTCTTTTCTTTAATTGCAATAATTGCAAGGTTATGGGTCATTTAGGCCAAAGTCATTGTCAGTTTAACTGGCGAAGGACCAGTCTGGAAGGCTTGGCATTTGACCCGATTAGGGCTCTTACCTCAATGACCCAGTTCCTGGCGTAATGCTCTCAGGTGTTATATAAACAGATAAAGAGGAGCACCTAACATAGATGAACACTGGGCCCATGAGTAGAAGCCCCTTTTTCCGAGACGTCATGGTCACTTTTATCTTTTATCGGTGCTGTCACTGTGGCAACAGTTTCCATGCCACTGATCTTGCAATCTTTCTTAAACTGCTGATGCTAATTGGTTTGTCACTTGTTGCTTTGATGTCATTAGACTTGTCTCTATCTCTGGTGTCTCTAGTGGAAAACATGTATGACAGCAAGTGTGGTGGTAACTGGGTGAACAAAAACATCTTAAAAACATATTGTCATGAAACACATGTTTATGGAATATGATAAAAAATATTTTAGTACACAATCACAGGCAGCATAAAGTTTTTGGCTGCAACAATAGCATGAAGAACACTGAAAGAACTACTAATGGGTGATCAGAAATATTATTAATCATATCTGAAATTTTTTATTGAACAATCATGCACTCTATTATATAAAAAAACTTAATCTGCACATATATATAGCACAGAGTATAACAAGCTGGAAAGGTATTGATAAATGAACAAAAAATACATGATCCAAAACATATTTAAAATGTATTTAATTATATCTCCTCTGGCAGATATCACAGCTTGCAAACGCTTTTTATAACAGCTAAAAGTCTTTCAGTTCTTGTACCTGGGATTTTCTTCCATTCTTCCTTGCAAAAGGCTTCTAGTTCTGTAATATTCTTTGGTCATCTTGCATGCAAAGCTATTTTAAGATCTACCCACAAATTTTCAATGATGTTTAAATCAGTTGACTGTGATGGCCATTCCAACACCTTCAGCTTGTGTCTCTTGAGGTCGTCCATTGTGAATTTTGAGGTATGTTCAGGATCATTGTCCTGTTGTAGAAGTTCATCCCCTTTTCAACTTCAGCTCTTTTACAGGTGATGTAATGTTTGCTTCCAGAGTTTGCTGGTATTTAGTGGAATCCATTCTTCCCTCCACCCGTGCAATGTTTCCTGTGTCACTGGCTGCAACACAACCCCAAAGCATGATAGAGTCACCCCCATGCTTAATGGCTGGCAAGGTGTTCTTTCCAAGCGCTGCTCCTTTGTTTCTCCAAACATGCCTTGATATAATGCTGATTGTGGCCAAAGATTACTATTTTAAATTCATCAGTCCACAGTACTTGTTTACTTGTTTCCAAAATGCATCAGGCTTTTGTAGATGTTCTGTTGCATACTTCTGATGTTGGATTTTATGATGGGGATGAAGGTAAGATTTACTTCTGATGAATTTTCCCTGAAGGACAGTGGAACGGTGCACCACCACTCCTGAGTCTGCTAAATCTTCCTGTAGGTTTTTTTGCAGTCAAATGGGGATTTTGATTTGTCTATCTAATTATTCGAGCAGTTCTCTTAGAGAGTTTTCTTTGTCTTCCAAATCTCATCTTGACCTCCACAGTTCCTTTAAACTTCCATCTCTTAATTACATTTCTCACTTTGGAAACTGCAAGCAGACAATGCTTTGCTATCTTCTTGTAGCCTTCTCTTGCATTATGGGCATCAATAACTTCATTTTCAGAGTTACACAGCTGCTTAGAGGAACCCATGGTTGTTGAGTATCCACAAGTGTTCGCACATAGTTTGAAAAGTCAGAGTATTTGTAAAGCTTTGAATTTGGCACCAGCTGAGATTTACTAATGAATGCATCAGATCTAATTAACTTATTAAGATCTGAAACCTTGTTAAAAAAATCTGAGACTTTTGAACTCTTAGGGTGCCCAAACTTTTGCACAGTGCCATAACCTATCCATCCACCCATTTTCTGCCACTTATCCAGTAGCCCCAGTAGGGAAGCCCAGACCTCCCTCTCCCCAGCCACCGCCTCTAGATCCTCTGGGGGCAACCCAAGGCATTTCTAGGCCAGTCAAGAGATATAATTCCTCCAGCGTGTCCTGGATATACCCCGTGGCCTTCTCCCAGTGGGGCATGCCTGGAACATCCTCAGAAGGAGGAGGCATCTTAACTAAGTGCCCAAACCACCTCAACTAGCTCCTCTCCACATGGAGGAGCAACGGTTCTACTCTGAGTCTCTCCCATGTAACTGAACTCCTCATCTCTAAGGGAGAGTCCAGCCACCCTATGGAGAAAACTCATTTTATTCTTTCAGTCACTACCCACAGCTTGTGGTCATAGGTGAGGGTAGGAATGTAGATTGACTGGTAAATTGATAGCCTTGCCCTTCGGCTCAGCTCTCGCTGCACCATTACTGCCAATGCCGCACAGATCCCTCTGTTAACCTCTCCTTCCATTCTTCCCTCGCTTCACACTTGCTTCAGTGAGAGCTGTAGGTCATGGCAAATAACATTTGCAAACAATAGAGACGAGATTCTGAGGTCATCTAACCTGACCCCCTCCACCCCTTGGCTGTGCCTAGAAATTCTGTCAATAAAACTTATAAACAAAATCATTGACAAAGAGCAGCTCTGGTGGAGTCCAACCTCGACAGGAAACAGATTCGACTTAATCCCAGCTATGCAGACCAGACTCCTGCTCCTCTTGTACAAGGACTGAATGGCTCAGTTGCGAACCCTGTACCCCATAATCTTGGAGCACACCCCACAGGATATTCCAGCGGACACGGTCAAATGCCTTCTCCAAGTCTGCAAAGCACATATGGACTGGTTGGGCAAACTTCCATGCCCCCTCTAGAATCCTGGCCAGGGAATAGAGCTGGTCCAGTGTTCCAAGACCAGGATGGAATCCACATTGTTCTCTTGAATTCGAGATTCGACAGTCAACTGGATTCTCTTCTACAATACCAATTGCCAATCCAGAGGTACTGCCCCCGATGTCCATGCGATGTTGCAAAGGCGTGTCAACCAGGACAGCCCCCCGGGGCCCCGCCAGTCTCTTGACCACTTCTGCAACCTCTGCCTCAGAAATGGACAGCCCTCCCCCGGAGTCCTTTGGTTCCAAATTATGTTTTGTTATGACGAATAATGTTGTGCCATGCACAAGACAAGTTTTTCTTCTAGAAATTGATCTCAGCAAGAAGCAATGGATCCAACTTGTTTGTGTGCTGATTTGAAGGGAAAATAGTATAAATACAAAAATAAAATCATCTCCCCTTGTCTTGTACTCACATTGAATGTAGCTCATTGTCGAACTCAATAGTCTCACTACAGGATTTGGATTCACCACCTATATTTCACAGGCTAGATATCTGTTGGGTATCTGTAAGAGTCTTATGGATGACCTATTTGAACAATTCACAGTCATCAACAGACAATTTGTGAGCCCTGATTAAAAGTCAATAAGCTTCTGATCTGATTTTCAAAAACTATCGGCTAGTGGGAAATCAGACCTAAAATCATATTGTGTAAACTTATATATTAGTGAAACTCACCAAATTTAGTGAAACCCAACCAACGTCTGTCCACTCTGACCTTAAATCTTGAAAGCCAAAAAGTTTCCTACATTGATTCTTGATATTTGAGAATTAAATGCATACCATGTCCACCCATTTTCATTAATTGAATATCCAGTTATCCCACAGTCTAACTGGCCAGACCTGGAACAAGTTGAGTTTGATGTAAACCTTCTCAAATGTATCTAAAAGGAAACTTTAGCCTCTCAATGCTAATGTGTAATTACACAAGCATATCTAATAATGTGTAATTGCAGGAGAAAAAACAGAAGTTGAAACATTTGTATTTACAAATAGTGCTATGAAAAGGTTGATCCTTTTTTGCATATGTGTCCCACACATTTCAAATAATCAAAAATATTTCCCTAACCCCAAACCCTTACGTGCCTCAGTTAAAATAATTATTCATGATTCGTCAATAAGAAATAAACTAGGCAAAAATGCCATCCATGTGAGAGGTCCAAGGCAAAAACTGAAAAGGTCCAATAAGAACATTTGCTTACATTAGCCAAAAATCATCTTAATGATTCTCAACACTTTTGGAAATATATTCTGTGGACTGATGAGACAAGTTCAGTTACATCTGGCATAATACTAACACAGAATTTTATACAATGCACATCATCCCAACAGTCAAGCATGGTGGTGGTAGTGTGATAGTCTGGGACTGCTATATCTTGATGACTGGCTGTAACTGATTGAATTCTGCTCTCTACCAGAAAATTCTGAATCCTAGAAGTGCACATGGGTTATGCGGCTGCAGGTTTTGCATTTACCTATTGAAATGCTTTTGCATGATCTAAAATAGGCTGTTCATGCTCGAAAACCCTCCAATGTGGCTGGATTAAAACAATTCTGCAAACAAGAGTGGGCCAAAATTCATCCACACCGATGTGCAAGACTTATTGTCAGTTATCACAAACACTTGATTGCAGTTCTTGCTGTCTGGCACAAGAAGTTATCAGATTTAAAGGGTAACTTTTTTACATAGGGCCAAGTAGATTGGGCATGCTTTTCCCCCCTTAATAAAATAAATCATCATGTAAAAACTGCATTTTTATTTACTTATCTCTCACAAAAATAATGGAAAAAGGAAGGCGTCAAATAATTTTTCACAGCATTGTAACAACTGAAAGTGGTCTGAGGTAAATGTGTTATGTAGTATGCATGCAGTCTATATGATGCTAGTGAGGTATAATATTCCAGTCAGGAATATTCCAATCAGTAATGACGATTGAATCCAATAATTGTGACAAATGTGCCAAAAGTGGAACTCAGGAAGGAAGCGAACACTTTTTGACAGCATTGTAATCTGCACTTCCATAAATCATATATAACAGTAACTACATCTAGTAATGGCATTATTGTTACAGGCACTGGTATCGTGTTTTATTACACCATGTATAAGAGACATTTCATACAAAGTGGGCTCAAAAGTATTAAAATAAAATCTGTCTGTATTCATATTTGCACATTCAATGTATAAATCTGATCATATTTCATCAATATTTTGTAAAACATCCAGCTATGTCTTATAGCCTTTTATGTTTAAGCTTGCTTTGGTGCTACTCTGTTCATCTTGTTTTGGGCCAGCAGTCAGCTCTACTCACTTCTCCTCCACCAGTTGTCTCTGGTACTCCTCAAACTCCTCTCGGGTCATTCCTTTGGACTCAGCTGTCTCTTTGCCATCTCCTCCGGACGCCCCTGAGTCCTCCCCTCCTCCGCCCATCATGTTCTTTAACTTGTCCCCCAGCATCTGCTGCATTAAGAAAGCCATGATTCAGGGGTTCCAGGTGAAGTAAACTGGAGAATTCACGTATGATTGCAACCCCAAAAGCTGGCTTGAAGCTCTGAATGCCTAGCCTAGCCTTGTCTTTGGAGACAGATGGAGAAAAAGGGCAACCCTTTCTTCTTGTTAAGCATTTGCACCACTGGAACTGGGGAACTGGAGGTGTGAGAGAGGCTGGGTGTCAGTGTCGGGGGCAAAACGGCTCAGAAGCTTAGCTCATTACAAACTGCTCACTGACAGCTGGGCCATCTCACCTTGAGACAAGGTCTCTACAGCTATTATCTTCTCTCTAGTAATACAATAATACAAACAATAACAACAGATATTACAGTTTCCAAATGTTGCTAATAATGTTAAGTTCAAATTAGCTTGAGCATCTATTAAACACAATGTGCAAATATTAAATATCGGTTCCTTTTAATGAATTATCCATGTATCATTAATGTTATATCTTACTCTTAAAGTTGTGTAAAATATCTAACTATTTAAATCGCAGAGCTACTTTATGTAAAAAAATGTTTAATGCATAATTGAAGGTGCATAAAGTAGAATTCAATACCAAATGATGTTAGCATCATAAACACTATGTATTTTATGTTTGATCACTATTTTTCTATGTATGATGTAATTTTTAAATGGTCATATAATTATACTACTACTGTCATTTCTTAGGATTCCAATCACTTTTTACAACTCTTTGTTGTCTGTATTTAATTGTGTAAGTCTTTCAAATTTAATTTACTCATAATTTAAGCTATGATCCCCCTCATTTTCTATCCATCATAGCCAGAAAGACATTTAAAAGCATAATATGCTTCAATGTGCTGACACATTAAATAGATTTAATACTTTGTCCTAGGAAGTCTCATCTGTCCAATCTGAACTCATTTTCACTGGGTTAAAGACAGACTGTGAAATGTCAATGAAGGGTGTTGTGGTGATGGTTGAAGTGTCTGGATGCTGTCTGGTTGCTGTGTTCACAGCTATGAACATGTTTGTGTTGTGAAAAAGAGCTTTCAGAAGATCTATGATCAAGAACTGTTGATTTACTAAAAGTTGGAAAGGGTTACAAAGTGATTTCAAAGACTTTAGAAATTCACCTACATATCTTTGAGACACTTTGAGACTGTGACTACTCTACAAAGAAGTTGGTGCCTCAGTCAAAATGACCCCAATAGCACAACAAATACTCATCAATGCAGTTAAGGGATAACACAGAGTGGCAGCCAACAATCTGAAGGCATCATTGGAACTGGCTAATATCTACAGTGGAGGAAATAATTATTTGACCCTTCACTGATTTTGTCATTTTGCCCACTGACAAAGAAATGAACAAACTATAACCTTATCGGTAGGTTTATTTTAACAGTAAGAGATAGAACATTAAAAAAAAAATCAGAAAATCACATTATATAAAATATATCAATTGATTTTCATTTCATTGAGTAAAAAAAGTCAAGTAAATTTTTATTATTACTTTTTACAACTGACATTGTCACAAAGCTGTTTGACAGAATTTTTACAGAATGCGGATCCAGGTCCTCAATCAGCAAGCCAAAGGCGACAGAGGCAAGGAAACAGTTATTAAGATAGGAAGAAACCTGAGAAAGCCTCAGAAGGGGAACCCATCCTCCTCTGGTTGGCACAATGGAGAGTGATAACAGACAGAGAATATAAATTAATAATAAAAACTAGAAGTAACAAAAGTAAAGGCATCTTCAGTTCCTTGTGAATTGAGATCAAGTAAGTGGTTCTGTCCATATACTGTAGGCTCTTCTCAGTAGGCGTGAGGGGGTACATCATGTCAGGATTTGTCTGCATCACCATGATTCTGGCAACAGATTGGAACAGGATCACTGGTACTTCAGAGTAGCTCAGCAGACAGAGTGCGGGAAGGTGAGAGAAAAACAGACTGTTAGTGATGCTCTGTGTTGCGGGTGATTAAGAGTGATGAACATTGTGGTCTGAGTGTGGGAGCTTCAGCAAGACCCTCTATGACAACATAGGAAAAAGGGAGAGCCAGGAGATAGCACAGACATGAGGACGTCCTGGGGCATTAGGCAGCCAACCACTCGATCGTCAACACACCTGAGTGACAGGGGCTACAGCATCCAAGACTGGGGGGGCTACAGCATCCAAGTATCCCAGTTTATCAGAAAACTCTATGTCTGAGGACCCTCTGGATCTGCTGCTTATCTAGAACTAACTGAAAGCTTGACTAAATAGATATGTTTTCAGCCTGAAATTAAATATTGAGATTGTGTCTGAGTTCCAAACAACATTTGGATTATTTCTTAACTGTGGGGCTTAATAAGAGAAAGTTCTGCCCCCTGCTGTAACCTTTGCAACATGAGGTACCAGCAAAAAGCACGTACCTTGTTATCTAAGTAGGCATGGTGGATTATAAGGGACCAAGAATTCACTCAAATACTGTGGTGCAAGACCATTCGGTGCTTTATAGGTTAATAATATTAATTTATAATCAATACAAAATTTGGTCTGGAAGCAGTGCAGATTAGATAAAATGGGGTGATGTGCTCATATTTTTTGGTTCTAGCAAGAACTCTTGCTGCTGCATTTTGGACTAACGGAAGCTTGTTTATGGACCTACTAGTACATCCAGAGAGTAAAGCATTACAATAATGCAACCTAGAGGTAACAAAAGCATGAACTAGTTTTTCTAATTCATGTGATGATGTACTATTCCTAGTCTTAGCAATTTCTGACATGAAAGAAGACTTTAAAGTAATGTTATCTAGAAGGGCTTCGAATGAAAGACTGGTGTCAATAATCAGACCAACATCTTTCACTGCTGTACAAGATGAAATAGAATGGCCCTCAAGAGTTACTGTTTAATCGGACAGCTTGCTCGAGCTAGAAGTGGTCCTATTATGAGTACTTCTGTTTGATCAGAATTTAACAGTAGTATGTTTAGAAGCATCCACTTACTAATGTCTTTTACACATTCCTCAATTACATTAAGCTAGTGTTTTTCATCAGACTTTGCTGAAACATATATCTGTGTATTGTATGTAGTGGAAGTTAACTCTGTGCTTTCAGATAACTTTCCCCAGAGGAAACATATACAGGTCCTTCTCAAAAAATTAGCATATTGTGATAAAGTTCATTATTTTCTGCAATGTACTGATAAACA
>JBBIGC010000041.1:30265866-30284092 GCA_037576955.1 Lepidarchus adonis | reverse complement strand
CGTGCGTGCGTGCGTGCGTGCGTGCGTGCGTGCGTGCGTGCGTGCGTGCGTGCGTGCGTGCGTGTGTGTGTGTGTATAGTTTTTGACACATTTGGTCTTAATATCTATTTTCATGTCCCTATCAACATTTCCAGTTTCTTTGACATATTTAATAATAATGGCCTGTGCAAATATCATGGTAAATAAAGCCTTTAAATCTTCATAGAAAAACATTGACAAAAAATGGGTTTTACTGTAGAGCTCAGTAACTTTAAAAGCAGAAAGCATGTCTAACTGGACTAGTGTAAAATGGGTTCTGAGTGATGGTTCACTGTGTAGTAGTGTATTGAACACCACCTATACAAATCTTGTCAATAGTAAAGTTTGGTGGAGGAGGGAAAATAGTCTATAAAGACATGGTTTGAGGATCTCCTGTGACCTGCTCAAAGCTTTGACCTCAGCACATGATTCTGAGTCAGATATTCCGGTCAAACCTTAGTGCCTGGCCTGCTGTTTTGGTTTAATGGATGCAGATTCCCATAAACACACTTTTGTAAAAGCATTCCCAGAAGAGTATAGGCTGCAAGGGGGTCCACAACCAACACACTCAACAAACATGTAGGTGTGAGGATCAGTGATTAGATACTCACTAGCTTGTATTCACCTAGAAATCCAACAGCAATAAATCTGACCAAGAGAGATAATCTTTTTCCATTTGACTGTACAATTAAGAAAGAATTGAAGTTGGGGGAGAATATTGGAAAGATTATATATAAGTGAGTACTCTCAATGAAAGAATACAGTAGAAGTAATATACATTCATTCATATTTTATTCTGTGTAATACTGATATGTGATATGTTCAAAAGTTCAGAAAGGGCATGTTAACAATTTCTTTACCATGGCAGGTGAAGAAAAACATATCAAAAATTGACTGCCTGTGCTATTTTGCAGGCCTGTGTCAGTGGCTGCAGAGGCCTGTCCATGACTGTAGGTAAGAGTTTGTTCAGTTCTGCGGTGCCTACAGATTTCAGCATGCTTATAACTTTAGTGCAAGCCACACTCTGCAACATGGACCTAATACAGAGCTTGGATTTGACATCAGGCACATGATGTATGTAGAAGTGAAGTGAAAATGTGAAAACACCACAGCACACAGTGAACCACAACAAAACACATCCTCTGCATTTAACCCATTACACGTGCACACAGGCAGCCGTCAACAGAAGCGCCCAGGGAGCAGTGAAGTGGGGACAGTACCTTGCTCAAGGGTATTTGAGTGGTGACCAGGCTGGGACTAGAACCAGCGACCTTCTGAGCTCAGGTGCAAAGTCCTAACCACTAGGCCACCACTGTACAGTAACAACACATACTGTATTGTAGACTTCAAAGACAACAATGCAAGTCAACATACAAAATAAATGGCCATTATCATGCTTTATCCATCCACTGAATGTAAGCAAGACTCATTGATCACTGTGTCATGCTGCATTCCTGTTTGGTGACAGGTAAAAATAAAGGCCTTCGCAGCAGTTACAATGTGAGATGCCTAACATGCCTCATCCTAAACTTCTGACACTATAAGAATTTTGAGAAGTCTGTGACGAGGGCCATTTTGAACCCCATTTTGAAGGACACTGTTTTGGAACCACAACCAAAGATATCGCCATGTGCTGTTTCTTTCACTTTGGTGATCTGACACAGTCTAAAATTTCACCATCATAAATTCATCATCACACACATATTTTATATGTAGTATGGCTACTTCATAGAGCATCCAGATACATAACCTGAAAATTATTGTGCATTTGTGTTGTATTACACACTGAATAAATAGATTCTTTTTAAAATTTACATTATTAAAACATGTTTTAAAGTTTTCAGCAACACTACTTATCTTACCCTCCTCTGCATTATTTCATAGATCATAGTCACTCATCCTAATGAGAAAGTGTAGTGCACAACTCCAGTTTCATCAAACACCTAAACTGCTATAGGACTTGACCCAAATATACAATAGTTTGGAAATTTGTTTGTTGGATAGATATTTTGTTTAAAATTGTTTGTAAAATTGATGTTCACTTTTTATCATTAAATATTTGTGTAATAAATATGTTTTTGGCCCAAGATTGGGATCAGGTTTGTCATATTAGATACTTTACAAGATCACTGTGGCCAAAGGAATTCAGGATAACAAATACAGTATATTATGGTATATTAAATGCATGTGTGCCACTGACTACATTCCAATGAAGTGTAGGTCCACCCCGTGGAATAATAAACAATAAACATTCTAAAAAGTTTAAAATGTTGAAATAAAAATTAAGATTAAAGGAGACTCAACATTACAGATGTTATGCTCTATATATCTTTACACTCAAGAGTTGTTTTTTATACTGTGTTACCTTTGACACTTAGTCTATCACAAAAATACGGCAGACATGCAGATAAAGAACATACATGGTGTTTCTCTATAAACACTGTATAACAAATCTGTCCCTCATCTGCATATTTCTTTTGCGTACTCTAGAGGATTAAAAGCTATATTAAATAGGGGCATTTCAAAGCAAAACATCCCCTGCTGTAAAATGCCTTCTTTGATTATTCTAATTTAGCACAACAATAAATATGACAACCGACCATTGTTAGAAAGTTATTGTACAAAGACAGCAGAAACAGACAGCAGGAGAGCTGTTGTCCTGATAAGTTCATTCTACTGCTGACATCATGTCACCCTGTGGTACGCTGCATCAACTGGTAGAATCTACGCTTCAAACAAACACAAGATATGCTGGGCAGCCATCTGACACATGCCTACACTCAGTTAAAAGCGAGTGTAACAGCAGCCTAAGGAATTTGCCAACGACATTTTCCCTACTGCAACTGCCAAGTATGTATTAATGTTGTGACAAGAACAGAAAGTGTGAGTTAAGCAGAATCACATCAGTCATACTACTCCATCACAGTATCAGACAGACAAACAGAGGTGGAAATTTTCATTTTCTAATGAAAATTCATGTTTTCTCATCTTCTTCCATTTAGTTTGTGGCCCTGAAACCATTTAGAGTCAATAATAATAATAGAGGAGGCCTGATTATTCACAGCATCCCAGTAATTTTATGACATGTTGAATATTGCTTGTCTTTGGGTGAAAAAATCAAATTCCCTGCATGTGAATATTACCATTACCCACCCTGATTCTGATTGGGATAGGATCATGTAAGGCCATGCCTGTAGGTGGGAGCACTCATGCTAATAGCTGTAATAGTAGAGGCCACGCAGTTTAATGACTGGCAGGCGTTCTGCCATTTTAAGACCACTCTACCCCCCATGAAGGGGCGAGCCCAGGCCAGTGGAATTTTTCAAAGACTCTGCTGCGTTGTATGTTACATAAAACACATCTGCTCCCCTCTTCAGAACACAAGCCAGAACACTAGTTCAGATCATTGCTATTTTTGCTGGTGCATGGGTTACTGCCACGCAATATCCAGAGCTTGAGATCGTATACTCTCTCTCTCTCTCTCTCTCTCTCTCTCTCTCTATGCATGACTCCTGTCTTGCTCTCTCTTCAGGGATTTATTTTTTTTTCTGTGTACTGATCAGTCACAGATCACTGATCAGTACACCGGTGCATATATCACCTTGCTGTCAGTGCCCATACAGGGAGACTTGCATGTTACTGTGACCGTAGGGGGGCACATTCTCCCAGAACAAAAATGACAAGCAGAAGTGAATAAAGTAAATTGTGGTGCATTAATATAAACAGTTAAAGAATTACACATTTTTTCATCAGTGAGGATGGATATGAGCTTTTTTTAATTTAATAATACTGTCTGGCAAACACAATAAAGAATAGCAGGTTTTGTATATTGTCTTATATTAGACTATCGTGTAAAAACAGGCATTCTAAGGCTACATTTGCATACGAGTGTAACATGATTGTAAGTCATTCTGGATAAGAGCAACTGCCAGTGTAACTGAGGCATGTTCACATTCAGAAATGGTCATGACAGCTTGAATGTGGTCAGGTATTTGTCCCAGCGTTAATACTTGTGACATTTCCAAGGTCTTCACAGCATCACAAACTTGTTAAATGTACATAATGCAGAAATTCAGAGTGAACCATGGAAAAGAGCAAATTTACATCATTTTCAGTCAGTCGCAATAACTCAGCCAGTTCTGTTTGATGGTTTGCTTCTTTAGTTCTGAACTGTCACTTTGATGCTAAAGCTACTAACAAGTAACAGAAGCTTATTTCCCATCAGTAAGGTTCATTAATGTCTACAAAAGTGTGCACAAAACTTTTGACTCAATTTGCATGCTAATATTGTGAGTAATTTTTAAGTGAAATAGACAATAGTACTGAAAACTACCTAACAAAGTACATTGGCAACCACAAAAAGCAAACTTTTCTTTAAAAAAATATAAAATATACAAACCGTTACATGCTTATACAATATATAGCTTCACCTACAATAATACAATACATCTGACAATAACAATGGAACTGTTGGTCTTGTTTTTCATTTGCAGTTAGCCACTTCCATCAAGGATCTTCGTGAACACCAAGAGACATTTCTTTCTACCTATTACATCATCTTCAGCCTTTTCCAGTCCAACAACTCATTTGTATCCCTCTGTCTGAAGAGGACCTGCTGAACACGCTCCAAAAACATCAATGTTATTTGACCTGAACAATGGGGCACAGCTGTTCAAATGGAAAAATGAAAAAGAAAAGAAAAAAGGATTGTGTCCGAAAACAAAGATGACTCTACTGTGCAATAGTTATTTTCTTTTTTTTCTGAAGCACCTGTGACAACTCAGGCAGCTTATGTGAAGAAGAAGCAACTTTCTGATCCAAGACATTATGGACCAAATTGAGTGATTCTCTAATTCTCTGTTCTTGCTGTATCGGCCTCATTAGAAACCTACAGTAGATACACAACCAGCAGTCTAATGATTGATCCAGCCTTGCGTCTAGTCATCCAAGGAGCACAGTTTTTGTGTAATGTTGCAATTGGTCAAGTGAAGGACTATATTGTATACAATGTGGTACATTATGCTGTTCATTCAAGGAGATATATGTCATTGTTGTAACTAAACCTCTTGTCTTCAGGATCCAACTTTGCCAGAGAAGGAAGAACATTCTTAACTCAATGTCTTACAGGATTTTTCTTTTTTTGTCAGGAACTGTAATATATGCTAAACTAAATATGGTTAAAGAGGTTTGATATGACATTGACATATTGCAAATTCATCTGCTTTTCTATAAAAGGCAGAATTTTAATTACATGCATACTAACAGTTGAAGTGAAATCAAGAACTCATTGGGGAGCAGCTCATTGTAGCCATGTTTAGTGTTGTGCTGTGAGTACACTTTAGCCAATTAGAGTAATGTCTATAGTTACTGATGTGTTTGCCATCAGTGGGTTAAGACTGTGTGTGCATTAGGCTACATACCGAACATCATCTACAAGAGCAGATCTGACTTTGCTACTGTACTGTATAGTAGGTTTTTGGTGGTACTCTCACATAGCCCAGTGGACTATGTGGACTGTGAGAATGTATAATGTATCCTGACTTCCTGATAGCTGGTACACTTTGAGAAGCTCGTCTTTTTTAATGTACATGGTTTCCCATAATGCTGACATTGCAATCATATTTTTATTATTGTTAATAGAAAGCATTCACCTAGTGTAGATATTTCCTATTTGATGAAATTAATTAATGAATTACGGTAAGTCTTTATTTGCATTATTGCATACAAGGGAATACAATGAATTCAAGTGTGGCAGCTGAGAGTTAAAACTGCCGTGTTAAAACCCACTATACGCTCTTCATATATTCTCTTCAAACTAAAGGTGCCAAAAGAAATGCCATAAAAGCAGCACTTTCAACAGATGAATTTTGTATATAAATAAAGAACCTTCATGTATAGTCTCTTAAAAAACTTTTGAATTCTGTGTGGATAAGATGTTTTAAGGTTTTGAAATCATATGTGCTTTATGCATGACATTCAGAGTTACTTTAGGCAAAATTATGTTTTTTTCTATCATAAAACATGGGAAAACATGCAATAATGTGGTTAGACAGCAATATACATACATTGCAAATCACTAATGGATACCCTGAGCATTCAGGTCTCTCTCTAGACAAATGAGCTGAGCAGCAACCAATCAGATTGTTATTTGACACTGTGAGCAACCATGACGACACAGGGGATGGCAAAGGGTTCAGTGATGTTACCATTCTTTTTGACACTTTTATTTTTAAGAGTGAGATTATTAAATTACATCATAAGTCACATTCGAATTGAGGCAGTCATAGCCTAATGTTTGGAGAAGAGGGCACATGACTGGAAAAACACCGGTTCAATCCCCAGGTCTGCCAAGGGAAATCGGGGGAGGGGTCAATGCGTAAACAACACTTTCCCCACTCCCACATCTATGACTGACGGGTCCCTATCTGCCATCTGGAAACAGATGTGTAGCTAGATGTTTCTGGTGTGTATGTTCATGTTGGGGTAAATGCAGAAAACATTGATAATGGCTGAGGATGAATCTGGGTTATGAAAATGAAATCATTCCCAGTTGGTCTAATTATTCAACAGTGCTTGCTTTTAACTGGTGGTTGCCATTTGTCTTCTAAATATCCATTATGCATTGGAAGGGATTTTTGAAAAATAATAGAGCCACTTTATTGTACAATGTATACTGATTATATTTGTACAGTGTATTGTAAGTAAGATATTTGTAACATATGGTCAATTTCATAAATAATATATCATGTGAATATTGTGAAAATGAGTGTTGAAGTAGATATAAAATGTAATAAAGTGTAAACATAAATATCTGTTTATGTTTTTCCATTAGAATGTGTTCTTTAATGAGATCCTGCCTTCACACAAACACACAGCACACACATTAGGAAGTATCTTTTGTTCTGGCAAGAAGACACTAAAACCTGTAGCGTTGAATACATTGCATCATGATAAGTTAACTCAATTCAGCACATGAATTCTTTAATCAAAATTCAATCTTGCTTACATACTGTAGCTCTGACTTAAAATGCATGAAGTAAATTTAGAAGAGTGTAAAGGGTTTTGAAATTACATCACAAGCTTCAGTGGTGTTTAAGTTAGAGCTATAGATCATCACAGGTCACTTGTACAGAGTGATTTCTATAACATTTTGTGTGTTGACATGCATGGCTAGTTCAGTACATGGTCATTATTTTATTTCTTCATCTCATTCTTGGTGTTAAGTTCTAAGGACTTTCTAGAGCAATTTCTTTTTCTCCCCAAGCTAAACCTTCTCAACACTTTCTACACGCTATCTCCTCCTCTCCTCAGATCTGTATCTCTGTTAATCAATGTTTGGGTTTGGTCAAAGCTGCCCAGAACTCCAGCCCAAGTTTTCAGAGTCCTCTACTCCAAACATCATATAACATAATCATGTTTTTAAATCATTGGGAATTGACAGAACTAGACAGCAACATTATTGTCTATTGAATTCAGTAGATTTATTTCAAATACTCTTCTCTGCTCTTCTGAGGATTTGTCTTGTGGTGAAACACTGTTCTACTGTTACAGTGGAGGTTTTACTTGGTTTCTGTGACTATGACATTAACACAGATTTATTTCTGATCACTGTGTTGCCATCAAAGCTTCAAGCCCCTAATTTGTCTCCTCTTTCATCTCTGCGTTAAGGTTAACATAGTAAAACAGTTCATGAGTTTATGAGAAACTATTAAATGCTCCATGTTTTCCAGTAGGTTTTACATTTGTTGTAGTCTGTTACAGTCTTGCTTCAGAATATCGGTTATTATCAGTATTATTACTGCTCTTCGTAAAGGGGATTCTGTCAGTGTAAATGCCATCACGTCACTCTTAAATTAGCTACTGGCAAACATTCTTGGAGTTATTCTCTATTACATGGTGTCAAACAAGTCAGGCACATGCAAGTCAGGCCTAGTCTGAGTCACCTTGAGAATGGCAGTTTATGTAGGTAATGGAGATACCAGGCTGGTGGTAGCTCAACAGGGACAGTAGGGTACAGGTTACAAAGCAAACAAGCTTGTGAAAGTAATGTTAGAAGGCAGCAAATAATGAATTAAAAGCTACATTTAGTTCAGGTTTGCCAGCGTGTACCAAACCCAAAGTGAATCCCGACAGTCAGTCCTAGTAAGTGACTAATAGACCAAACATAAAGTGGCATTCAAGTAGTATTAATGACAATGATTTCAAATGTAATGTAAACATGATGTAAATGTAATATAAAAAAGATCAAGAAGTACTGTTAGTTGTCAACTAAGAGCTAATCATTGGATCAGGGGTAACATTTGGGACAATAATTGAGGAATACAGTATAAGCCAAAGTTACAACAGACGACCCTTGTGGGTAGCTAAGAGACAATCATACTGAATTGCCCTACTTCAAACACCTGTAGCATTAAATCATTCAGTCAAAGTTAACTGACTTAGCTATTCATAAGTTAAGTTAAGTTAACTTAAGCTAAGTTAGCTATAAAGAACCCTATAGCCCTAAACAAACAGAAAGCTGTAGGAGTCAATAAGCAAACCACGGTGTTAGCCATCAGCTAAGAGATGATCATGGGTTGCATCTAAGTTGAGAGTGGCTATAAAAGACCAGTCAAGTGACACATAACTGTAATGCATAGCATGACTATATGAACTAAATTCACTATTTAGTTAAATGTGGAAACCAGCAGTAAAAACAATAGGCCTTATTCACCAACAGCTCTTAAGAAGATTTTTTTTCTTAGTTTGGCGCAGTCTGTTTTGGGACGTCAGGAGGCAGGGGGTCTTTGTCAGAGACTACTATTTGTAGAGGACTTCATGAACAGAAATACAGAAACCACAAAAACAGGAAGCCCAGATTACAGCTGGTAAAAAAGCACTTGAAAAAGTGCTTAGTTTGTATTAAAAATGTGTTGAAACAGCAGTTAATATGTAGGGTGCACACATAAGGTTGGAAGCATTATTTCCTTCACATTAAGGCTGATGTTATATTTTTAATCTGTTTTGTCTGTGGATTTTGTCTGTGGGATTGTTTTGTTAAAATAGCCTTAATATCACAACAGGGTGTTGATTCTTAAAAGTACATGAAGAAAACCTAGTTAAACAAATGACACAAAATTATTATAGTTGGGCATGTTTTTTTTATCAAAACAAAATGATTTAATATCATATCTACATGTGACTTCATTGAGAAGCAATAACTGCAACTAGATTTTCACAATAACTGTTCATTATTCTGGCATATTAACACATGAATTTTAGTCCATTCCTCTGTAAAGAACAGCTTTAACTATTCAACGTGCTTCTAACATAAGCGTTGTAGGTCTTTCAAAAAAAAAATTCAATTGACTTTATTCTTCCTTAACCATTCTTTGGTGCAATGACCTGTGTGTTCATGATTACTGTCTTGCTGCAAGACCCACTGTCTCTTGAGATTCTGTTTATAGACAGATGTCTTGACATTTTCTCTTTTAAATTCTCTGGTATAGTTCAGAATTCATTGTTCCATCGATGATGGCACGTTGTCCAGGGCCAGATGCAATAAAATAACAAACCAGAGCACGTTTCACGGATAGGATAAGCTTCTTGTGTTGGAATGCAGCATTTTTCTTTCTCCAAATATAACACATCTTATTTAATCCAATTCATTTGGCCTTATCCATCTACAAAAAATTCTTCCTGTACACCATTCTGGTGTGTCCACACTTTAGCAAACTGTGAACAGTCAGCAATTTTGGGGGAAGAACAGTGGTTTCATTGTTCAGTGTTCTACCAATGGTGGACTAATGAACATCATTTACCAATGTGACTGAAGACTGAAGACTGGCTCTCAGTTACTTAGACGTCACCCTGAATTCCTTTCTCTCTGTCTGTTACAAACCTTGCAGTTGGAGTTATCTTTAATGGCTGACAACTTCTGGATAGGGTAAGAACAGTGTTGAATTTCATACATAATCTGTCTGTTGATTCTGTTATCTGACAAATGGCCTATGTAATATGTTGCACTGTATCATTTACTTAACTACAGTATGTTCTTGGTCCAGGAAGGCCTCTAAATAAGACTGTAGGCAAATAAAACAGAACACTATGTGTCACATTGCTGTCTTCCTCTGGATTCCTCCAGCTTGTAACTGTTGAAAACCTCACATGACATTAGCAAAGCCAAAACACAACCTTAAGATAGTTGTTGTGCAGATTATTATTTGCACAGTTCTACTCTGGTGAAAAAGCATGGAATTGTGATGGTCATCTTTCTCAGAAACTGCCATTATAATAACAACAGTCATATGTCATATTATATCTCAAATCTGTAAGAAAATAAGAATTATTTACACATTAAAAGAACCACACACACACACACACACACATATACAGTATACTCTACATATATATTGTACCTTTATTTTATTTTATTCACCTGACATAGTTATAATTATATTGTTAGCTAGTGAGCTATTTTGACATTATATTTGCACTATTACTGTATACTCTGTATACTATAATTACTTGTATAGTGTTCCGTATATATTATTCCTCTATTTTTCTGTTTCTTTGCTGAATTGAGCATGTCGATGAAGAAAGAATTTCTCTCGGGATTAATAAAGTTCTTCTTATCTTATCTTATCTTATCTTATCTTATCTTATATAGTGCCCTCTATAATGTTTTGGACAAGCACACTTTCTTCTTTGAGTTACCCCTCTGCTCCTCAGTGTAAATTTTTAAATCAAACAATTTGGAAATGATTAAAGTGCACATTTCAGACTTTAATTTAAAGTTATTTCCTTATATTTTGCTTTTACAATGAAGGAATTATATATACACTTTTAAAACAGAATGAACCTACTAATTTCAGGGCACCATAATGTTTGGAACAACTGACTTCACAGGTGTTTGTGATTACTCAGCTGAATTTCATGACTTCATTAACGCAGGGAAAAGAAACTCAGACTTGCTTTTACCATTTGGAGTATGTAGTTGGCATTGTTCAACATGTGGAAAACGCTGTGCAAATGAAATTAAAGGAAGCTGTTAGGAAGCTGAAAAACAAGAATAAAACCATTTGTGACATCGGTTAAACATTAGGATTACTCATATCAACTTTCTGGAATATCTTAATCCACATTTTCTTTTTAAGCACGACTGGTGAACACAAAGTGTTTTTTTGTCTACCACATCTGGCTCTGGTTTATACCCACAAATTCCACACATGTACTCATTATGATATGTTCAAAGGAACACTATGTAAAACCTCATTTAGGCATGAGGTCGCCCTTCCCTGCTAATAAACCATTTAATGTTTACAAATGACCTGTAGATAAAGGGTCATGAACAGCCACTTATTTTGCCACAAAGGAAACTACAAGCTAATGCTAATGGCTCCTTTCCCAGCAAGCAGGGTGAAAATGTTAGTCATCTCTCACCTTTGGACCCTTAGAACTTTAGGTTGCAAGATCAAGAGACACAATGGTTGGGGTTTGTTAAAATGGCATCACGTTGACACTAACGTCTGTCACTTCTGACTTGAGCGTGACCGATCAGGATGGATCACATATCCGCGAGCCATGCATGTGTGACGTGGTGGCACCCATCTCACACACACACACACAAACGCACACACGGAAAGTGACAAATATAGTGCTGGGCCTGGTCCACAGGAATCCATTTAGGCATGGGACATTTAAATCCTTGCTAGAGAAAATTCCCCTTACTGTGCAAGTCACTCATATTAAGGAATTACCAGGGAAAGTGTTGATTACACAATACATATCAAAACCTAATCAAATAACATGATTTATGTTGAAAAACATGGTTTTAATTCTTGTTTTCACTTTTCAAGACCAATCACCCTTTACATTATGTGAACAGCCCATAATGATCTCACAGAAAAAAATCTAAAAAAAATTTCAAAACGTGTTACTATTTCTTCCATTATCATTTCAGAGTTTTGTGATAACAGCAATGTAGATGCTTTGTATCTGCTTCATTCACTGCTCAGTTAACCCTTGAAAAGCAGGGTGGTGAAAGAGAGGGTGTGTGACCCCTGAAAGACACTTGAGTCTCAACAGAAACAGAAGAAATATGAGCACTACAAAATCTCAAAATGGAATGTTCAGCTTGTCGATTGCCATCCCTTCTTTGGCAAGTAACCCCCCAGACTGCAAATGCCCAGACTGGATATTCCAAACACTGCCTGAAATCCCAATAATCTGATAGGTAGAGCTTGGGACCTATACTGTCTGACTTGAGATTTGAATCTGGTACAATGATGAAGACTTGCAAATGTTTGTCCTGGAGAAGGTATAGCAAAACTGATTCGATTGTAATCGCCAACACTAACATAATAAACAGATATAAAGCATCTACATTGATGTTGTAACAAAACTCAGAAATGATCATGGAAAAAGTACTAGCACGTTTTGAATAAAAACTTTCTAAAGGCAAATACAAATTACCCAACTGTTTCAAGTTTCACCTCTTTCTTTAATGCTTAACTTCTGCCAGACTGATCCTGATAAAATGCTCAATAATAACCCCAATGATTGTACCATTGTGATAACCATATCATAACTCCATAACTACAGTTGGAGTTGTTTCCCAGTTCTAAGAATAATTGGTAGTTGTAAATATAAAAACAACTACACATACCTGTTGTTTAAGTTTGAATCTATATAATGTGTTTTGACCTCTGCTGCATTTTTATGAAATGGATAGAAATACATTTCTTACACAGACCTACATATCTAAAATTACTGTATAGCAACTATAAAAAGGCCTTCAGAAGAGCAGCACTGGCCAATGACCAGGGTAAATGATTTGTAAATCCTGTAACAGGCCTCATCTACAGCTTCTTCTCTCTGAAATCTGATGAAACCATGTGCTGTGTTTGTTGATATTGTGATTAAATGATTGCAGGTGGTATGTTGGAGAAATGACAGAAGCGACAGCTCAGAGTAAAGCGATCCAGAGACACAGTTGCAGACTGAGGTTCATGCCAAAACCAAGGACAGCTTTTACTGACCGACTCCAAAGGCACATCTCACGTGGTCAAACGACAGTTACAACCGAGCTTTGTGCTGCTTGTGGTCAGATAGTGATGAGCTGTTTTCACCTTTAACCTATGAACAATAAAAACATGGCTTTGTAATCTAAAGATTATTTTTAATGGCCTTTTTCCCGTGTGGTTTGGTGTTATCTTGTGTGTATGTAAAAACACCTGGATAGTGGCTTTACTTCTTTTAAAGGATAAGGCAGCACATTCCTGAACACATACCGTACCACATGACATCAGAAAATACCACATTCTGTTGACCAGCTTTTGCCTGGAACTGAAAATATGGAGTTATAACAAAGCCAAACATTCTGGAAAAGCAATGCTTTATTAAATTGAGTTGATTTTGTCTACAAATCAGTTAAATACTGATTAGTTCTAAAGTCTTGCTTAAAATTGTATTTAGTCATTATAGACTTATATTATTATAAATACTAATACATATTTTTAAACAACATAATACATGCTTTTTTATTTCCAAAGTTGAAATCACCTTCACACCCAATTTGCAACTATACAACCTAAAAACATTTTTGACCTTTAGGCACATGATTTAGAAGTAGAGTACAATGGTTGTAAAATATATCAACAATATAAGCTCTCAATTACTTTGCACATTGCAAGTACATAATATATTATCCATGTTAAGTCATAAACTCCACTCCCTGATATTCATGGACCTCCCCCTATATCACCTTAAGGTACACTTTAAACTTTCCATTTGCTGTAGAAATAGTAATTTAAACCTCGTTTCACTCCAAACGAAGCATACATACATTTCTTTGAACAATTTAGGTCAGGCAGGCGCTATTATAATTATAAATCTTTCATTACCAGGAAAGTGATATGGAATCATTTATAGACCGGAACGCCTTCTTTTGCCCTTTTAATTTTGCTTAATATTTCCCCACACAAGTAGTTTAGAAATCTAAACTAAACTAGAAGCTGTTAAGATACGTGATGGGACATTCAAAATACATTTTCAGTGTTTAACATCGTAAAGAGCACTGTCCTGTGTTTAAAAAAAATTAAATAAACTTTTTACAGCTCCAGCCACGTGGCGACGGACGAGAGACGACAGGTGCCGAACTGGCCACACTGTCCCAATACGCATTTAACCATATGATTGGACACAGCCGATGCGAGGCAGACCATGATTGGTTATGGGGAAAGAGGGGGGGCCCTATTGGCGAGGGCTGCGCATGCGCATACGGCGGACCGGCTCTGGTCATGCGACTCGCCAGTATATATTAAGGAAAGTCAAGTCTATCAATGAAATAGTAAGGAGGAGGGGAAGAAAGGCGGAAGAAAAGGGGGAGAAAGACTGATAAAGCATTCCCAGGCGTTTCTTTTTCCTAGCGAGCAAGTTATCATTATAATTTCTGTGCCTGCTTCAGCTACACAAAGACCAAGAACGAAAGATAAAATGAAGTTCATCATCGGAATCGGAGGGTAAGTTGTATGCAGTTTATTCTATTCAGTGGTGTAATGGTTGTCCAACAGGTTTGACATGACATGTAATGTTTTCTGTTTTTAGTGTGACCAACGGTGGGAAAACCACTCTGACGAAAAGACTTGAGAATATACTACCAAATTGTTGTGTGGTACACCAAGATGATTTTTTCAAGGTATTAAACTATTCCACTTTCTGTCTCATTTCTGATGATTTGGCATTAAAAGTAACCAGTCTAAACAGAAATAATCATCTTAACTAGTTTTGAAAACTACAGATGCCAATACATTAGCTAAGACTAATGTAGAACTATTAACCTCCTAATGTATCATCTGTAATAGAGTAGTGAACTGACGAGGGCCTGAACAGGTAAAGTTAGCTGTATATGATTTATCTTTTGTGTTTGTGGGTGTGTTGTCCATGTTATCCATGACATGTGGTTCTTACACTCCTATGCTGATGTTCTCCTGGACAGCCAACCTCAAAGAGACATGAAATGAATGTTTTAGCTACCTCTGACTAACCTCAGATGAAAACAGAGATTTAGAGGTAGTTGACATTCATTTATATGTTTCTTAAGTAGAAATTTACTACTTATACTCATGGACATCCATTATTCCATGACTCAGTTGCAATGTCCACACTACAGCAGCACAGCTAAATACACAAGACTTGATCTCTCAAGGTCCTTTTTTAATACCTCACCAGCCAGTAACACACTTTTTTCGGTGACACCGCCATTTTATGCATTTTATAACCTTGAAACCATTTCAGTGCTAACCTCAAATCTAGTTAATATGCATACCAATCTATTGCAATCATCAAACTCACTCCACTCTACCTAACTGAGATTCAGTAAATCAAACTGAACAGTTGAACAGCTATGGCTGAGTGGCGCTGAAGAAAGCCATTTTTAGCCTGAGGGCTTGGCATTATATGTCCAGGTGGGATCAGCACTGCGTGAGCAATCTGCAGCAATGTTTTATTGGTCACTGTTATTGCAGCCCCAAGATCAAATAGAGGTCGGGGAGGACGGCTTTAGACAGTGGGATGGTAAGAGTGGCTTTCGGCTGTAGGAAAAAAACAACAGTAATGTATTACTTATCTTTCCATGACCATTTCGATTTTACCTTTGCAATTTTGCATTGTTGGATTTTGATCTAAAACCTTCAAAGATTTTATCATTTTATTTTACTTTAAATGTTATAACAATATAACATTTAACAATTAACATATTTAAAAAAGAAAAGAAAAAAGAAGAAAAAGAATAAAGAAGAAAAAGTGTTATTATATCAGAAGCACCATTATCATGGTTTGAGACGTGGCCTTTTTTTCTGTTGCCCTTGTGCAGTGATCACAGCTCTAGACATGGAAGCCATGGTGAACACCGTAAAAGGCTGGATTGAGAACCCGGTGAAATTTGCTCGCTCTCATGGTGTGACCCTGTCACCACTGGATGATGGGTCTGATCCTGAGAGAGAAATTCACATACTACTTGTCGAGGGCTTTCTGCTCTATAATTACCAGTGGGTTTGATTTCTTTTGTTTTATCACGGCTATATATATACTAAATGTATAAATATATACTTACATTTTAGAATGATATTTTCTTGCAGACCTCTGATTGAGATCTTCGACAAGTGCTACTATGTTACCATTCCATATGAGGAGTGCAAAAGAAGAAGAAGGTAAGATTTATAGTCACTTCCTGTGATTTAGTCTAGTGTGTCTCTGATTCTGCTCTTGACTGAATTATGAGTTGGGATTCTCCATTGAGAATCATTCTAATTTAGGCTACATTTCTTTTCCCACACTATCAGGTGTACTGATTGTAATGGGTTTGGTTGTCATGTTAATCTCTGCCTGTTTTTTCCCCAAAGCACAAGAACCTACACCGTTCCTGACCCTCCTGGTCTGTTTGACGGCCATGTGTGGCCAATGTACTTGAAACACAGGAAAGAGATGGAGGACAACTGCAGAGTTATTCGTAAGTGGCTATTGCTAATCAACCAATAGTGTTCCTTGTGTTTAGAAAGAAGGATTATTCAAATGAAAAAATATGGGTGTTTTGAATCAGCCATAGTTAATTTGTTTTTTGGTATAATATGTGTGGCCACAGAATACCTGGATGGCGTAAAATCCAAGGAAGACATCTACAACCAGGTTTATGAGGACATCCAGAACACCCTCTTGAATAGCTTATAGGTAAATCTGTCATTCCTGATTCACTCTTTCTTTATTTTGTGAGTGCTTTTCAAATCAGTTCTTGAACCCTGATTGTTTTTCTTCTTTTCTTACAGTGGGTCCGTATCACCTGAAGATGCCTGTGTATAGAACTGTAAATAGTAATTTAACTCATAGCGTCTTCTGCCACTGAACGATTTTGTAAATATATACTTAAAAATAACTTATTTTCAAGCCTCTGGCTGAAACCTGGAATTTTATATTGCTTTATTGTATGCTTTCTTTTATATGCAGAAATGGAGTAGAGCTAAACTGTATAGTATGATGTCTACTGACTCTTTGCCAGCTTATGTTATTGTGCTGATACGAAAAGAATTATCCTCATTGAAAGATATTTAAATTCACTCTGTCTACTGTTTTTATTGTTTGCACATCACCATACTAGTACCATATTACATATTACAAATATATATCATTAATATCTAGCTTACTAAATGATAAGATTTTGCTGGTGATAAGAGAATGGAAATGTCTTTAGCGGCTCAATAAATAATGAAAGATCATTCTTGACTCTTGTTGCTTGGTTACTGAGGACCTATAAACTACACAACAAGCATGAAACACGTGAGGAAAATTCTTAAGGAAGTGCGATCCCAATGACACGTCTTTAGAACACCCTCTGCTTTTGTTTACTGCTGAAGCCTTGACCTTGCTTCAGGTGAGTCAGGTAACTTTGGGGTTAGCTGTGTTGCAAAAACAGGCAGTACTAAATATTATTGATGCAAACACTATAAACTGTTGAATATCTATCCATCTTAAGCACAAAAACAGTGTATCATTAATAGCATTGCATTTACCCTCTAATATACAGTATTAAATATATTACTTATACACAGTATAATAACATATAACATAACTACTCTTTTATTTAAGAAACATTATGCTTTTTTTCACCTAGTGTACTGAAAGGCACTGCTTATATCATTACAAAAAAACACAACAGACAGAAAACTGCAGCTTGAGAACTATCCTAAATGGGGACAACATTTTACACCTCTGTTATTAGCTTTCCATTGGCTGTCTGTGTCTTCTGGAGTTGATTTTAAGATTTTGCATTTTCATGCTCTTAGAAGAATGGAATATTTAAAAGACTGGTTTAACAAACATTTGTACATTTATTTTTACTCACCCCACATTTACTTACTCAGCAAAATAATTTTTACTGTCCAATAGTACTTAGTTCAGAACTGCAGCTGTTCACAAACACTAAGCGCTAATAGTCATCCTCATAATCCCTATCGCTAAAATGAAATGCATCAAAAGCTTAATGTTAGCAATAAAAATGAATAAAACCTTTCAAACATATCCATTTTAAACCTTACCATGACCAGTGTTCTCAAAATTAATCCTCATCTATTACATTTCCCCCCAGGATCAATAAAGTACCTCTCTATCTATCTATCTATCTATCTATCTATCTATCTATCTATCTATCTATCTATCTATCTATCTATCTATCTAT
>JBBIGC010000041.1:30241416-30252865 GCA_037576955.1 Lepidarchus adonis | reverse complement strand
CGGGTTCTGCCGCCCCATGCCTGGCGTGGCCTCGCAAGGCATTGCGGGAACATGGCGGCGTGCGAACCTTACACTTTCACTGCTTTCTGTAGTAGTTCTGATATCGCTCTCTTTCGCTGTCTTTCCATAGTAGTTCTGATATCACTCTCTTTCGCTGTCTTTCCATAGTAGTTCTGATATCGCTCTCTTTCGATGTCGTTCTGTAGTAGTTCTGATATCGCTCTCTTTCGCTGTCTTTCCGCAGTAGTTCTGATATCGCTCTCTTTCACTGTCTTTCTGTAGTAGTTCTGATATCGCTCTCTTTCACTGTCTTTCTGTAGTAGTTCTGATATCGCTCTCTTTCGCTGTCTTTCTGTAGTAGTTCTGATATCGTTCTCTTTCACTGTCTTTCTGTAGTAGTTCTGATATCGTTCTCTTTCGCTGTCTTTCCGTAGTAGTTCTTATATCGCTCTCTTTCACTGTCTTTCCGTAGTAGTTCTTATATCGCTCTCTTTTGCTGTCTTTCCATAGTAATTCTGATATCTCTCTCTTTCACTGTCTTTCTGTAGTAGTTCTGAAATCGCTCTCTTTCACTGTCTTTCTGTAATTGTTCTGAAATCGCTCTCTTTCACTGTCTTTCTGTAATTGTTCTGATATCGCTCTCTTTCACTGTCTTTCCATAATAGTTATGATATCGCTCTCTTTTGCTGTCTTTCTGTAGTGGTTCCGAAATTGCTCTCGCTTTCGCTGTCTTTCCATAGTTTCCATTGTTTTGACAATGTCTTTCAACATTACATTTTCATTGTTTGCTAATTTCTCACCTCATATCAGACATACAGATAAGCAGCATAGTTGGCAGTGAAGGCAAAGGAATATATTAATGCATAATTAAACTATTCAGGGATGTACGTATTCATGGTTCGCACAGGGTCTCGCACACTCAAGCCGCCTGCAGACAAAGAGGGCTATATACATGGCCGTGACACATATTTAAATTGACAAATTATAAAACTTTTTTTTTTAATTCAATGTTGAAGTATTACCTTGAACTCCAAGATAACTGTATAACGAAATAAACCAAATCAAAATAATATATAAATAAAAAGTTGTTTTTTTTGTCAAGGCCAAACTGGGCCACAAAAAGAAGGCAGAAGAGCCACATGTGGCTCTGGAGCCGCGGGTTGCCGGCCCCTGTTCTAGTGAATGCTTGTAATGTGCCGTTACAGTACATTGATTACAAAACCCTTTGGTGTTTATATCCACATGGTATAACTGTTGAAACTGTATAAATGTAACTGTATATACAGTTTAAACACTGATATAAACAGTGATGCTCAATGAAGAGTTTATCAGGTGGTGGTCAAAGAAATATGACTAGAAATATGGTTATTGATTCCTTTTGCATATTTGTAGATTTCAGTGAATCCAAATTTCTTGGTTCCGGAGTCGGATTTCTCTAACAATGTGATACGGTGTGAGGTTTTCTACAGCGGCCATCACATCCAGACTAGAAACTGCAGAATAACCAGGTGAGAATATATATACTGTAGACATATAAAACTACACACAGTGATGCACAACCACAGAAACTGCAAGTGTAATCATTCTTGCAACCACTCTTTGTTAACATAAACCCAGTCTATGTTAATTTGAAAAATATTAAATGCCCTCAAATTCTAGATGTTTCAGTTATATTTTGTTAAGTTTGTTTAATTGACTAGCTTTACTTATATAGACAAAAAGTTTTTTTTCTCATATATTATCATCCGATTAAGCAAATTGGTCACAAAGAATTTTTAATACATCTTTTAGCTTAGATTTTCACTTTTTTCTTCTTATTTTCCCAGGAACTAAACTTGGATGGTGTGAATGTTTGATGAAAAATCTTCTTTTTGTTCTTGTTTTTATGTATTTAAGCACATTTTATAGTTTAGCAGTTATTTGCTTTTCAACAAAAAAACTTGAAATATTCCCTTTGGATGTTGAAATAATGTGTCACAATAAATGTACTGTATCTGTTTAGAGAATAATTTAATTTCTTGCCCATGTACAAGCATGCTAAAAGCTTGCTAAAATGATGGCTTTATGTTTCTTATGAAATGCTGAAATGTTCAGTATAGCAGAGTGTAAAGTATACTTATTTAAATTGAATGTGCTTTTTAATGTCACTTTCTGTTACTATATGTGTATAGTCGATTACTTTTGATTTATTTGTATTTATTATGCAATATATGAAGATGTGAGGATGTGGTATTCTTTTTAACTGACCAAAATGTTTTTTCTTCCTGAAACAGTGGTTTGGTGTAATTCCATTATAGACCACTAACAGATATATGACCATGTGGCTATTATTCTAGGGAATGTTTCATTCAGTTTCTTCTGTCCCTGTATAAGAATGTAGGAAGATGTCCAAAATCTCTTCGAGCCTACATGTAGTTGGCCTGAGTGCACTGTCCCAAATGCTTCCTTTGTGTCGCGCCATGATTACAAGAAACGTTCCATGGTTAAGGCTGTTTGGCCTGATGCAAATAAACATAACTTGGAAAGAATGCAATCCTGAAAATGACTTGTGTTTTTTTCTTAAGCTCCTTTGGCATTGAATCACATATCCACTCAATACAAAGTCTCTGTTTTGTCTGTTTGAATGAACTATTGAGTGAAGCTGTACACAAACCCTTTTAGCAATCTACCAACCTTTAACCAAAGATTTCGTTATGTCATACTTCAATAATTAAAAAAAACATTTACTACATAAAAAACTCTTTCTAATGTATTTATTACTAATGTTTTAGTAATGGTTTTTAGGGAAAGTGCCTTCATGTGTCCGACCTTTTTGTTTCACAAAAGTGAGAAAATGTTTAGTGCGCTTTAATAACCATGATATTATTACCTTTCAGCACTGATATTATTACCTTTTAACACTGATATTATTACCTTTTGACACAAACTTTACAATCTCTGCCAACAGCTACACATCTGTGTTTCTCAGAAACTAGTTTGCCGCAGTCAGACTCACAGATTTAGCAGTGCTAAATTAGCCCAACCACAGACAATGCTAAGTTGCAAGCTTTGGCTTCTTAAAGACCTTGCCCTAATGCATAGCCTATAAATACGTGCCAACAAATGAAAAAAGGTTAGTGACTCTCAAACACCTATTATTATTAACTTGTGACATATTATTACTGTCAATTACTTGGGATGTTTGTGTGTGATGGTGGCATAAGTGCAATCAATGCCTTTTGGGCCACTTCTGTTTTTATTTTGCAGTCTGGCTTACATGAAAAATAAAAACGACGACTCAATTTTGCCTTTAAACATACAAGTCATTATTTAAAAAAATAATGTAAGAGTGCATTGGGGGTTTTGTTTTTTATCCTGACATTGGAGCAACCAAAGTTTAATTCATGTTTTTTCTTTTCAAAGTTTTTTTTTAAACATTAGCACAAGCAGAACTGCCTCACAGTGTTTACTAGACATGAAATTTTCAATTGAATGATACATCACCACAATGTTAAACTAAACTACAGTCATTGACTAAATCACATTCCTCCACTATGCACATTGGGTAGAGAGGAAGTGAAATGAACAGGGGCTTTAAGATTCACCAAATACCTTTTTATGGTTCTCAATAAAACGTGAGTCTCCTGAGCATACATACCTTCCACCCAACATCCAGTTTCCTCCCTTTCAAAGTCAATAGCTTCTCTGCAAGAATCCTGTAAGCATACTCAGCTGTCAGTCAAGGGGTGTCACAAAATTCATTTTAATTACATATTTTAAATGAGATTAGATTTGGGTAGTCACCAATTTAAACCATATTTAGAGTTGCAGAAGGACGACTTATACTTCCTCAGAGATTTGTTCTGTGCATAGTTCTCAGTTCTCATTTATGTAAAAGAGAATCAATCTTCAAAGCCAAGAGAGCAAGGGCCCATAAGTGGTGAAGAACTGAATACAAGGCCAATGATTCCACGGTTTAAGGCCTGTATGTTTGTGTATTAGTTTAGACTGTTTATAATAGTCCCTCTGTTTTGGGAGATAAAATTATTAGCTGCAGTGCCGACAGATGAAAATGTCTGTGTCAGTTTTAATTGTTTTTCTATTTAGTGTGTGGAGTGCAGATGGAGGCTGTCTGGATGTCTGCAGACAGCTCTGTAAGAGGACCTCTGCCTGTATGTTTGCTCACAGTGACTTGTGAAGACTGAGCTGGGACAGCTTTAAACCGGCCTGTCGTGTGTCTGCCATTACTGGATGAATGACACACACATACTTTGCTTGTGGATAAGATTGACAACATGAGGTGTGACAAACCTAGCTGTCTTTCATTCTAAGCTCTTATATAATAAGGTACACATACTGTGTGGTGACCTTAATAATGATTTTAACAAGCTAGCATATGAGTATAAATACACTGAACTTGTGATGATGTTGCGTTGCCACAGAGGATCATGTTATATAAACCTGTGTTATATTCAGAAGAGAATCCTCATAATTTTCTAGGACTTCAGAGAAGACGTAATGATTTCTTGCCAAAAAAAATCAAAATATAGTATATAAAATGGAAAAAATAATATTGTGTGGGATTTGTAGTAATACTTTTCCTTGGATCTTGAAATATCCAACAGAAAAATATCAAATCAGCATGTTTTGATTTGGGTGTTCATTAACTGGACTAAAAGAATTAAGATTTTACAGAGAAATGACCAATCACATTTTGAACTTAATTGATAGAAATGAATTTGTTAGAAAAAACAGCCCTGCAATCCATCAAGTTATAGATATGGAGATTAATTTTATTTATTTTTTGTTAGCATAGAGATGTCAACTTTGGTGCTTTTGAAGATAGATTTGATACAAAACGAAAAAGTACACTAGTTACAAAAAATCACATGCAAATATACAGGATCCATCAGTAGTTTGATGATTAAGCAGAGTAAACTATGACAGATCTGGATTTATGCAGTTACTCTTATGATGTTTCATTATCTTAATTGAAACCCAACTGAATGGAACTTGAACTGAAGTTTTGTGAGTAGTAAAGTGGAGGGAGAATCAAAGCCAAATGTGAGGCTAAAGAAAAGTGCGGGTGAGTAAGGCACATAAACGGAGCAAGGTTTATCCTGGCCAGCTGGGAGGCAACACTCTGCCAGAATAGCTTCTCCCTGTTTTTGAAAGTGTCTGGAAAATCCCCCCTTCTCCTAGCTCCATTCTTGTGTGTCTCGGTATTCTTGTCTAATATTGACTCAAGAAGAAAGCTCAGGAGAGGCTATGTTCTCTCGCCCCGCTGTTTACAGGAAATTTAGGTAATGATGCGGGAAAAAAGCTATTTCACTCTTTCCTTCATGAGAGGCCCTCTAAGGCATCACCTAAATGGTAGGCAGTTGCAACCAAGGCATATGGGACAGGGAACATTTGCAGGTGGACAAAGAGTCGTTGAGTGCACTGCTGCATGCACGTCATGGGGCTGCCGATGGTGAGCTCCTCTCAAATATGTCACTGAGGGGAGAAGAAGGAGGAGGCTATTTGTCCAGCTGCCCAGAGTACAGATAGAGTCCTCGAGTGAAAGCATCTGGTGGGCTTCTGCCGCTGTCCCCTCTACAAAAAGCACAATGCTGCATATACACACATGTAAGTCTATACATGAGATACACTTATACTGTATATATACATACACACACACACACACATATGTTTGTATGTATGTGTATAATATTCAGTGCCTATGTTTGGGACAAAGATACATTTTCTCCTTGATTTTCCCCTCAGCTCCTCAGTGTAATATGTTTAAATCTAATTAGTCAGACATGATTAAAATGCACATTCCAGAATTTTAGTTTCACCATGTAAAAATGACAACATTTGTATTCATATCCCCCTTTATCACAACTCAGAAAGACATCTGTTGATGCTTGAGGCTGGAAAAAGGACCCAAAAAAAAGACCATCTGTAAAGAGTTTGGACTCCACAAATCATACAAAGAAAATTAAAGATCATTGTTACCCTTCCCAGATGTGGTTGACCATGAAAGATACATGTGTTAAAAAAAATTTAATCCAAAAATAAGAAATAATTATGTTTAAAAATGTCACGAGTGCTACAATTATTGGCACCCCTTACAATTACTCTAAAAAAGAGGTAAAACTGCAAAACAATTATTATTTTTAAAGTATGGCTTCCTGAAAAGATTTTGCTGATTATGTAAGGTACCTACTGGGTAAGCACAAACATTGTTTTGGTTTTACTGCATCACATAGGTACTCTGAGAAATAGACATTTATATGTTTATTAAAATAATATACAGTACTTAGTCACATTTACATTTCCCATAAGCTATTAAATTCAACAAAACTAAAAGTGTTTTGCTCCTGATTTTCTATTTTATTCAGTGTCTGGTGCATCACATTGCAGTGTCCAACAGTGTTCTGCAAGCAGTGATGGATTCCAGTTGCCCTGGTATCGTTTCTCCATTATAGCAATGTCCTGGTGAAACCCTAAACTGTGTTAGTCACTGAAGCTCAAGTGTGAGTGGAGGAAATTAATCTTGATTGACATGTTGCACATGTCTTTTATGCTTTGAGAAGTTTGTCTACCAGGTCATTGTAGTCTGGGGCTCTGTAATTGCCCAGAAAATTGTCAAAAACATCTTTGAAGGCTTCTAACAGATCTTCAAACCACTTGCCACTCATAACATCTGGAGGCCAACAAAAACCTTCACCTTCTTTGCCCATTGTTTTCATGAAATTCTTCATGAGTCCTAGTTTTATGTGAAGAGGAGGCAAAAATATCTTTGCCAGAATGACAAACGATTCATGTGCCACGTTTTCTGTCCTGGAACTTTTTACTAAGTGGCAAGTTCTGTGAAGATAGTGGCATGGCTGTCCCATTCTCAGAAGAAACAACAGTTCTTTGTATAGCAGAGATGCAGTCCTGATAACAGAGCAACGACTTATATTCTAGTTGTACCTTGTATACTTCACATACCTCAGTAACAGTTCCAGATATTCATATGTTTCTTTTATGTGTGCTGCATAGCCAACAGGTAATGGAGAATCAATGTTGCCATTGTGTAGCAGAACAGCTTTCAGGCAACATTAATGAATCAATAATAAGACGCCACTCTTCTGGGTTGTGATCAGAACAAGGCCGAGAACAATCCTTTGATGTTACAACAGAAACAGGTTATATCATAATATTGCTCTTGAAACATACAGATTATCATGCCTGCTGACAGCATTTCTGCAGTCTTGAACACAGCAGCTCAAGTTTTGCATTTGACAGACCAAAATGTCTGACCAATCATTCAATTTGGACTGTGTTATCAGATGTGGATCGCCTGATAAGCACAATTTAAAATCTGGGTAAATGTCACTGTCAGTACCCAGCTTTGCAGTTTCTTAATCTGGTTAATCTAAGGTCCAATCCTCTGGTGGTTTTCAAATTGGAAGACTGTCGTCAAGGCAGATTATGATATTCGGTTGACTTCTTGTTTTTGGCAGAGAAACAAGACACATTAGTCAAACAGAAGTAACATTTCATCACATGGTCTTTCTGTTCTGGCCATATCATCAAACAACATCATCTTTTGAGTGCTTCTGACATATACTTCAATTAGAGGTGTGTGTGTGTGTATGTGTGTGTGTGTGTTTTGGTGGGGAGAAAAACACATCTTAATCAGGGGTGCTAATAATTTTGTAGGGTGCCAAAGCTAATGACCTAAAGCCGTCTGTATCTACAGTCAGAGGAATATCTTGCCACGCACAGTGAGAACCCAGGACTCTGGAAGATCTAGAAAGATTTATTTTTTAATTGTGGCATGTGAAATTTTATTTAACCAAGTATTACTTTTTTTTTTACTTATTTCTTTAGTCACTTGAGTCAAATCTAGAAAATCTACAAATTTCAGTGTGAGTTTATGTTCCTGAAATTAATATATATATGTATGTTTTTTTGTTTGTTTTTTGTGTTTGTATGTTTTAATACATCTTAACCAAGGGTGCCAATAATTATAGTTATATATAAACTGCAAAATACAGTTTAAGTATAGAGAGAGAGTGAGAATGAGAAATGTCATGTCTTGGTCTCCTCCCTCCACTGTAACAGGAATTTTACACTTAACTTCATGAGCATTTGATGCACACCTGTGTGTGATCAATTCTGCCAGATCTGTGCCGAATTGAAATTTCTCCCTTTTTGCCTTTATTTTCTGATGCCCACATTGTCTAGTGGCAAATATAGTTCCAGTAGTTTTTGTTAAACTTGGCTGAGAATAAAAAGAATGCCATAACTGTGGTTTGTGTAATTTGACACAGTTATTCAAATGTCCATCTAATCATTCAACAAATCACAGTATCCAGAACCACGGTCTTTCTGGCAAATCTTCTGCTTCCTCTTGCACCACCTGCTTAATAAATATTCATGATTTATATTCACATATAATCACTGATACCAAAACTAGGTGAAGTCAGGGTAATTGTTTAGCAGCAGACAACACTGCAGCCTAGTGGCATCTAGTGGATGCAATGCACCGTTATCATGCAGTTTGCTCAGGAGAAGTTCAGAGAGGTTGTTCATACTGAGCTTCTCTGCAGAGATGAGGTGTGACTGGAAACTATTTCTGATGACCTGGCAGAAGAACAGAAAAGGTCATTTCACTCCATTTGACATAGGATATCAGTTCCTGCCAGAGCATATGAGAAAATGTGATTTTATGTAGGACGGCCTGAATGAGTGACATAAAATGACTTCATAGTGGAATCAGCAAGTACTTTAACAATTTCCAAATCCCATGCATATATTCCCTATTGATTCATGTGAACCTCCTTTAGCCACTGCAAATAAACATATTTAGTATGAAAATGTTGTACTAATACAAATGATACGTCTGTTTTTGAAACACCTCTTTTTCAACCAGATTACCATTTACCCTGTATGAGTGAAGATCAATGACTAAAAGGTGATTGCTGCACTTATGTCACTTATGGCACTTAGTTCTACATAAGAAAGCTTACAGAGACATCCAGATCCTACTGCTCCATTTGTGAAGTGGTGGAACCTTCTGTGGTTAAGGATGAAGTGGTACTATGCCAGTAGAAGGCCACCTTAAACTTCACCCTTTCTCTCTTAAATCTTGACAAATGAGTTATGATACTAGAAACTTTAAAGTCAGAAGTGGTGGCATTGGCTGGAGGCTGCCCAAATTAACACTGATGGCTTTGATGGACATCATAGAGTTCATCTGTGTTGCAAAAATATCTTGAGCTGATTCAAAGATGGGATCATCACCCCTATGTTAATGGGGCAGTAAAACATACAGATACTTTAGACTTATTGTGACAACAGACAATTATAGTGGCCTTGATTCCTCCTTTAGACAGATTATATACAAAATCCTCTGCAGCACATTCACCAGCTTCATTAACTCCCACTGTGTACTTTTGTTGCTAAGGAAATTTTAGAAAACAGTGATGCATCATAAAACACAGCAGCAGTCATACTTCATATTTCCAGCAAGAGGACCATATTTGGCTCTCCACCAGGGACCTCTGCTGGGCATGTCACATGTTCAGCCATGAGCTTATAGGTCTATTCAGAATTATTCAGAGGTACTGCTATTGAGTGTCCATCTTCAGTATCTTGTAGACAGTAAGCTTGGTTCTGTTATAGATGGCTACAGGAGGTGGTCTTGTGCTTTATTTTTATGTTTTTGAGAAAAAAATTGCCAGAGAAAGAAAGAGACAGTGCCAAGAGATGCATTCTGCCCATCCAAAAGAACGAATTAGCTTGAACTGATCTGCCTGTTGCCTGCATGTGTGTGTTTAATGTGTGTGCTTGCATGTTGCTTAGATCCAGTTCCCTCGTGTGTGTGCCAGTGTCTGCATTGGCACACTGTCTTAAGCACTGAGTAGAGAAATTCCTGAGTTGCTGGGTCAGTGAGGAAAAGCAGGGGAAAGGAAGAAGGCTGAGAACTATATAGTAGCAATAACATCCTCAGCAGAGGCAATGAGATGAGGTCCAGGCTACTTATACAACTGGCAGACACCTCGAACCAACATACAGCATCAGCGTTGGCACTGTTCACAGCTGAATGCATGTTCTGTTCTGGATACATACACACTGCAGGTCAGCGGGGGGACTGCCTCTGTCTAAACTACAGCACAATCTGCACAGACTAAACAGGCTGTGTTTTACATTACCTAATTGGAGGATACCAGTAATTATTCACAGATTTATGAGTGTGAAAATAAATGTGTGTTGTTGGCAAAAAGGAGAACTCCTTACTGAAACGGACACTATGTGTTTAAAACATCTCATTACTCAATGTCAGACACTGTCTCCTTGCAAAGGAGGGGCAGACTAACTGAATAAATCAACAGTAAGTCTTTAAAACCAATTTTATTAAAGAAAATTATACTGGTTGTTTCAAAACTGGAAGCTTGGGTAGCAATAATTTGATGGTTAAACATTCCAAACATTTATTTAAATTGATGGTTCCATCAAAAGTCAATTTTAGCTTTTTTTCACTCTTTCATTTTCAAGTTGCGAATGTTCACACTAGATCAAGAGGTCTGGTGTGGGGGCAATGTGGAGTGATGCGTTAGTGGAGCATTTTTTATTTAATAATGTGTGAGTACTAACTGCACACTTAAATTACAAAGGTTCATGGGATAGTTAATATACTTGCTATACTTGTTATTGAAGTTTCTGACATAGGGTCTCATATAGCTGGACAAAAGTGGTTAGTTTTGCTAAAAACAGTAATAGCAAGATAACATGAGGCCTCACAGGTTTGAAGAAAAAGTGTGATGATTTTGCAAGCACTTTGCATGAAAGTGATTATGTGACTTGTAAGCTAACTTACCCCTAACCTCCCTGCAGAACTGCTAGCCCTTTAGGCACTTAATCAACTACTAATGGGTGTACATTGCGGTACCACTATATTTGGGGTACATCATGGATCAACAACATTTGAGGTAAGGAGTAAATACCATAGTGATTTTTCACTGTAGGTGAGGAGATATTTTCAGACTGTGAAAGGAAAAAATTAAAACCCATACAGTGGATTTCACACTCCCAGCTGCAACATAGCTAATGGTGTTCTGGTCAAATTTTGGCCACTCACAGGAAGCATCTACCTGCCAAAGCCAGCCAGGATGTTTGCATGTGTCTCTTCTCTTAGATACTTCTCCTTAAGGACTGCACCAAAATATTTAGCGTGAGTGAGAATGACATCAGGTGCACATCCTGCCAAAGACAAATATCTGTCTTGGTTTGAAAAACACAAGGCAGGCATATTTTGACGTCAAGTAGGCAAACTTGTGTGTGTGTCATACCCAATTTTTGGCTGATTGATGATCTGAAGTGTATGCATGTGTGTGTATGTGTGTGTGTATGCATGTGTGTGTGTGTATGCATGTGTGTGTGTGTGTGTGTGTGTGTGTGTGTGTGTGTGTGTGTGTGTGTGTGTGTGTGT
>JBBIGC010000041.1:30222210-30241316 GCA_037576955.1 Lepidarchus adonis | reverse complement strand
TGTGTGTGTGTGTGTGTGTGTGTGTGTGTGTGTGTGTGTGTGTGTGTGTGTGTGTGTGTGTGTGCATGTGTGTGAGAGTGTGCCCAAGGTCATGAATGTCAAGGAACCCACAAATGCTATGACACTATATATGCTAGACATTTGAATCCTACAAGAAACAAGTACTGGGTCTTATTTACATACCGGTCTACAGCCACCATGAATATGCCGACATAGTTTTGGTTTAAGAGGTCACTAAACCAAGAAGTTTATGCAATTCTGTTCATTACAGAATTTAATCTGGAGCTGAATGTAATAACAAGAGCATTGATATGTCACTACAAAATACCCAGTTCCCTTTATCTGGACTTAGAGAAAAGCTGTTAGCTATGACAAAAATGGCAAAATGACTAAAATAAGTTTTTATTTTATTCTCTCTCTCTTTCTTTCTTTCTCTCTCTCTCTCTCTCTCTCTCTCTCTCTCAGCAGATTAGCAAGGTGGAAGTGAGAAAGAATGGAAGAACGGAAAGGCTGTTGAGCCATATGACATATTTGTAGAGCATGGAGGTGTTTAGGAGAGAAAGCAGTGGAGGTTTTAACCAGATAGTTTTTACACAATATTGGAAAGTGAGAGGATACCAAAAGAGAGAAGAATTACTGGTACTGATTTTCAAAATATGGGTGCTGTGCAAAGTGATCAGCCACTGTATAAAGTAAAAGAATAATAGTGGAAGCCATGTTAAGAAGAGAGGTGATGACGAGACAGCAACAGTATGGTTTCATGTCAAGATAGAGCTCTACAGATGCGAAGTTTGCTCAGAAAATTTTAATGGAGAAGTATAGGGAAGGTCAGGAGGTGTTTGTGGACAGGGTGCCTAGAGAGGAATTGCGGCACTGTATGAGAATATCAGGAGTGGCAGAGAAGTATGTAAGAGTGGTACAGGATATGTATGCAGGCAGTGTGACAGTGGTGAGATCTGTAGCAGTGGAGTGACAGACGCATTCAAGGTAGAGGTGGGTTAAATCAAGGATCAGCTCTGAGCCTTTTATTGTTTGCAATAGTGATGGACAGGTTGACAGACAAGATAAGACAAGAAGCCCCATGGATTATGATTGCAGATGACATGTAGCAGGAATAGAGAGCAGTTAAAAGGGACCTTGGAGAGAGAAGAGTTTACAGGATGGTAAATAGAGCAGATATGTTATATGGGTTGAAGATTGTGGCAATGACGAAAAGATGGACAGCAGAACTGGAGGTGACAGAGGTAAAGATGACAAGGATGACAAGGAAGAAGAAATGGGTCTTGGTTTGGATTCGGGATAACATGGAAAGTGGATCTTTATGGTATGAGATCTTTACATTATGTTGAGGTTATGTCAACCTTAAAAATATTCTTCACACTTGCACAGTTCTTCCAATCATCCACTGACATTTTCTTGCTCCATAAATCACTCTTCTATGGCATTGCTGCAAACAACCTTTATTTTTAAAGGTACGATGGAAGTGGGCAGATGGATGGATGGATGGATGGAGTCTTGTTCTATAGCTCCTTCTTGCCTAATGTCTGAGACATGACTGAGATCAAAGAGTACGCTAATGTTCTGTGTTAGCCTAACCCACATTGCTGCTCCACTGCTCATTTCCACCAGTGTTTGCACTGCTGATTCATGTTCTCCTCGGTTATGAATTAAAGAAATCACTGCAGGAAAACCGTTGACATTATGACTATGGTCACTCCTATGCAAGACTGCTTTCTTCTTATTCCTTAAAAGATGAGAACAAGACCTTTAGCTTGGTTATACAGAGCAAAAGTGTAGGACAGTGTAAATGGAAGAATTTAATACTGTCTATTTGCTCCTAGATTCACAGTTCATTAGTCTACTATTGTTTATTCAGCTTATTTGGATAATGATATTACATACTACTACTACTACTACTACTACTGTGCTACTACCAATATATGAGAATCATATATTTTAACCACTAGGCTGTTAATGGCCACAGATAAAAAGCAACATGGATGCTATGGAAAAAATAAACTTTACATTACCATGCCACTTGTACTGACCTTTTGATGAGTGTTGCATTGCTCCAAATTAAGCTACTCTGCATTTGTGACTTTACTCAAAATCCTATATGTTACGAAAGTTAAGACATATACTTTTTTTCTTACTCCAGTGAGAATTACTAACTGGATTTTGTATGTGTTCAAAAAAACATGACAGCTACTATGTACAGTCTAAATTAAACACTACCCGTAACCTGTAAAGATGTCAAACCCATTTTTGAATAATTTTCAAAGGTTTGCTTTGGAAGTACAATACATACATATACGGCTCATTTGCTTTTAACCTTTCTACTGTCTACTGTGCTTTTCTTGCAAATGTGTTGAAAAGAAAAAATGCACATAATGTCAAATTAATGACACCATTATTCATACTTCAAGGTGCATTTGTGGAAGAGAACTGCATGACTGATTTGAGGCAAGTGTCCAAAAACAAGCAACATAGTTTGGTCCCTGTTCCAGACCAAGAATAATGACTGTGTGTAAATGACCCTATGCACTATGTTAACCCTCACCCACTTAGCAGCTAGTCACAAGGTCATGTACAACTGCTGATTCTGCTACACCATCACTCTTTTACAGGGCATGGAGGAGGGAGCAAGTAATGGTTGTGTCCTAAACAATGCTTCATTCACAATATAGGACATTGTAAGAAATACATTTCAAAACAATACATTTACATTTGACATTTTAACCTTTAAAAATGGCTTGTTCTGGACACAAGCAAGTCACACAAAGAATGAAAAAAGCATGAAGCAAAGTAAAGTTGAGTGTTTGTCTGTGTACATTATATACAGTGGTGTGAAAAAGTGTTTGCCCCTTCTTGATTTCTTATTTTTTCCATGTTTGTTACACTTAAATGTTTCAGATCATCAAATTAATTTAAATATTAATCAAAGACAACAAAAGTAAACGCAAAATGCATTTGTTTACCTGTGTTGCCTTTGACTAATATTTAAATTTAATTGAAGATTGGAAACATTTAAGCTTGACAAACATGGAAAAAAATTAAAATAAAAAATAAAATATCAGGAAGTGGGCAAACACTTTTTCACACCGCTGTATCTGTAAAAACATTTACTTAAATGACAAATTCTGTTCACATAATATTGTTTTTACATAATGCTGTTGAATACAGTCTAAGCAGTGATGAATAATTTACAGTTTCTAAGGTAACAGTATTCTTTAATCATCCATGTTTGACATCTGCTAGCTTGATCTGATGTCAGCAGCGAAACTAAATTGGGGGAAACAATTTGGACACCAGTAACTGAGTTAAAACAAGACCATTGCAAAGGCATAAGGCAAGTAGACATAATGGACCATACAACCTTTCAGTCACTGCCCAAAGCTCATTAATTCTGAACTAGAGGATCATTTCACAGAGACTTAGCTTGTTTGTCCTGTTCTATTTCGTCCCAAGCTTGTTAACTAAACAGCACAGTATGTAACTGGTCTGAGTTACCACGTCAGCATTCAAATTAGATGAGATATGTAAATCTAGTGTGCAAGAAAAGGAGAATTAAAAAAATTGGAAGAGATCAGCATTAACTGTCCTTTGTCATTTATGTATGCTAACTCATCGTAGGCTAAGCATGCTAATTAGCTGTGATGACTGAATAAGCATGGTTTCTAAGCACAGCACTTTTAAAGAAATTTTCACTCTTCCATCCATTTTGGTGTGAAAATCTTAGTTGCCTGTTGCAATGTTTCGACATGTGATTATAACAGAATCCACATGTTTTATGGTGTAAACAGGTCACTCTTGCAAAGTCTGCAAAGTAGCTGGTCATTTTTTAAAGTGATTTTCTGAGGAAGCAGCTCAGTTTGCATTATAGGGAGTCCTCGACTTACAAATCGGGAACCAGTTGAAAGAACAGAGAAATAGTTATATGCTGGAGTTAATTTTTCTGAGGTAGTCCCTCATCTTGATGTAGTAGCGCATTAGATGAACAAAGAAACTGTCATCAGTCTGAAATCTATTTATACAAAAGTTCGAACTTCGAACTTACTGCGATGTTTTCAATTCTAATGTAAAACTAGGTTACTTTTTTGTATGGTAATGGCCTGACTGTCCATGGGAAGTGAAATGAGGATGGGATGTGAAATTGAGCTTCACACTGTAATGGCATAATATGGGAGTGGGAACCATGGTTCTGCAGAGAAAAATGAGCCTGGGTGGTATAAAGGTATAAAATGATCACACAAATGAATCAACTTGCAGTAACTACTGTTTTTAAAATCTAGACAAGGTCAGGGTGTTTTAGCCATAAACTCAGTCACAATGGCAAAATAAGAATAACAATTATGCCATAAAGAGAAATGGCAGCTGTATCATTATCATGGTCAGAACCCATTGTAGCAGCATCTCATTTACAGACAACTCCATAATTATTAACACACTTGGTAAGGATGGAGAAATGTCTTGGGGTCAGCAAATTACTGTACATGTACATTGGGTAAAATAAGTAGTCAACACATCACCAATTTTCTATTTTTTTAATGGAATATATATATAAATTCCCCTAATGTTGCTGAAAAAGCTCTGGCTATGATTTAGTAAGAGTTCTGACACCTTTGAAAATAAATAAAAATGAACTTACCTTTCTAAATGAAAAAAAGAAAATCCAAGAATATTAATCATTCAGCAGTTTGTTGTTGTTGTTTTGTTGTTGTTTGTTTGTTTGTTTGTTTGTTTGTTTGTTTGTTTGTTTGTTTGTTGCTAACAATAGGTTTAGACAACAGGGGCTAACCTTCACTTTCCATACTCATCAGTGAGCCTTGGGTTCCCATGACTCTGTCACCCTTTCACTATTTGTCCCTTCCTCGTACCGCTTTCGGTACAAACCCTGTCGGTTTGTCCTGCACTTTTGTAGATGCTCAGACTATTAACTAGTCATCACAGTTTGGCCCTTGTCAAAGTCCCCCTGCTTCCGACACATCAGCTTCAAGAACTGACTGTTCAGTTGCTGCTTAATATATTATACCCTTCCTGACAGGTGCCACTGTAATAAGATAATGAGATATGTTATTTGCATTAACCTGTGAGTGATTTTATTGTTAGGTTTGATTAGTGTATATAGTTTGCTAAAGATTTGTTGATTTTCTAATTGACAGCAAGTGGACATCCTCTACAGAGGCAACGTCTTTGCCCATTTACTGTTCATTTGCTGAATTTAAAATAGGCACGTTTATTTTTATATTCATTATTTATGTTTTATATTTTACTTTTTGCAATATGTAAACTACAATACAAAAATGTAATATTGTAAATTGCTCCCTATGTTAACTTTTTTATGCTTAAAGTAACAACAAAACATGGAATTTAACCAGGGATGTTTGAAACTTTGCATACAACTGTTTGTACTAACATACAGTGCACTCTAAAACTTACTGCATAGCAGGAATGGCATAAACTAAAGTATTTTATTTCCTCATAACATGTTTAACAGATATGGACAAGCTTCCTAGTTATGCCCAATCACTTGACTTTAATGTATGTACAGTTGCTTAAGACTCAAGATAATATACACTCATAGTACTCATTGACCATAGTACTTGAGTATATATATAGACCATATATTTTGGCATGGAGCTCTGCAAGATGTTACAGTGCATGGTACACTGTATGGTGAATAAGGCAAGTGTGCTGAGATGGTAGAAGGGCCCCTCAAGGATAAGTGATGAAATTCTCAGACAATACTTAAATAAATAGAGACACAGACACTGTCAAGACTGGAGACACTGTATTCAACTGTACAAATATTTTACAGGAGGGACATTCCAAATGGTCTTAATGGAGGTGAAATGCATGTTTATATTACAAAACAAATGATTATTTAAATATAGCTTATCACATCTTTCTTTTTTATCACATTTATCTTTTTTAAGGACATAGCACATTGTATAAATCTTTAGTTTGGAAAAAACTGATGTGAAATGATGACATCACTTTACCAGAGCTGTTTAAAATTCTTCCATTTTTATTTCCTTTGAGCTGTGAGACATTCTTGAGTCACTAAGTCTTTTGCATCTTAGGCCTAAGGCGCCCTCTTCTGGCCACAGTATGTCAATGCTACGACTTAAATGCAACAGTCTTTACAAATGGCTTATAAAATAACTATACATCATGTGTAGATATACCCAGTATAGTGTGTGGTGTTTGCAAATTACACATTGCAGTCTGGTCCAGAGGAACCATGCTTGAACTGGATCACACAACACACAGAATGTATATATATTTATGGTATGAGCTGCTATTAAGACAGTTACTGGCTTTAGCATTTTACAATGATTGTTTATACGCCAGACCCTCAGGTCAAGATGGTGAGTTCAGCTGATGTTCATTTCAGCTATAAGAAAAGTTTAAAACTTGTTCTTTCTTTGGTCAATGGTCTTTAGTCCACTCACAGTCTTCAGAATATGTTGCATAATACTTGGGTTCCAGGATTGAATCTGGAACTGTTTTGTCCATCCATTGAGCAGCATTTTCCTCTGTAGAACTTTACCTTTAAAGGGTAAAAACTCAGAGACTAGGTCACAGGTAGGTCCCACCGGTGCCCAGAAAGAGCAGCTTTGTTCTGTTGGTGGACACAGTGAGGTGAAGAGGGACAGACAGAGAGAGAGAGAGAGAGAGAGAGAGAGAGTCCAGGAAATCGAGCTGTTTCTGGAGCTCTCCCGTGGGAATGCTTTTTCTTCCAGTAAGACGTCCTTGCTATGCTGTTAGAAGCAGGTCCACTTTGTGGCAAGTCATCCCTATAAAAAAAAAAAAACAGACAGTTTAATAAGCTAATGCTCAGCACTTGTAATTGTTTTTTATAACAAAGTCATAAGTAGGGCATAAGCAATAGCATTAGGCATTAGGTGGATAATTTTTTGACAAGTTACATCAAAATTAACTTTCCTTACAATATGTTGGGTATTGTCAGTACTTCTGCTCTCGGCAAAATAAAACATCAATTTAGTTTTCTTGTAACAAGAGCAGAACTGTTTTTGGTGCTACACACTATAGAACCATTTGTTAAAAGATGCTCTAAATGGTCATTGAATATTTTGTATAGATAAGAACTAAGAAAATAATCACTCAACTTGTTCTTTGAGTGTTCACTGTTATATATTTAATTTTTTGTGTGTGTAGAACAATGAACAGCTGGAGAAATCACAAGAAAAACAGTGTATACTCTTAACAAAAGGTGCCACGAAAAGCTCTCGGACCAATAATGCCATAGAAGAATCACTCTTCCTAATAAACCAATATTTATGTACGAGTGTGAATATTTAGACAATCTCCACATACAATACAGATTAGATTCCAAAGTAAGAGCCCCTTTCTGCTGAGGAATATATGATAACTGTTTAGACTACACAGTAGAATCATCAGAGTAAAACCTGTCATCATGCACTTTAGTAAATAGATTCAGCATTTTTGTGTTGGTGTTAAAGGAGAGCTGAACACCACCTAGTTTTAATTACAAAAAATACTACCTTCTTTTACAGTGTGTTTTTCATTATCTGTAGAGTGGGGCCTTGTGTACTCCTACTCTACAGTTCCTCCTTAAATAGTTTGCAACTAAACAGAAAAAATATTATACATTAACCTTCTCATAGACTTGTGTAAATGCACATAGAAATGTTCCTCTCTTTTTCTTTGGCTGTTTTCCATGCTCTAAGAAAATTATTTGGGACACAAAGATTAATCTAAGGACTTTTGGTTTCCATGCATGATTCTTTAAAAACATTTTTGTAAATGAAATGATGATTGTGACAACCTTTTTATGTTATAAGGTTCCAGAATCAAAGAAACAAGCCAATAACCATTTAAGAAATGCAATAGAAAATTTTTTTGTAACATCACCCATCCTTATCATTAGGCCTGAAATGCTTTCACCAATCTACTGCAGTATTTATCCACTGGATTAAAGAAATAGCTCTAATTAGAGAACAAAATAGAATAAACTGGTATTTCTCCACTTTATCAGTGCTGGACCTGTCCTGTTGAACAAAAAAAAGCACAGAATGGCACCATACCATACCATGCAGTGCTAGAGATGCCAGGGTGCACATTAAGGAAGGGATGCTGCTTTAAAAAATGCCCTAGATTAGAGATGAGAGATCAGAGGTAGAAGTTCAATGGGTATAGATACAAAAAATGGCTAATTTACTCCAAATGTCTGATCTGTAATCATCCAATTAGTTTCATTTGTACTGCTTGTGTAAATACATAAATTTATCAACTTCAATTTTAGCTCATTAGCTCAATTACATGCAATTACATTAGATACACTCATGCAATTACAACTAAAAAGCATCAACACAACTGTGTAATAGAGTAAATTGCGTTACTGTAATTCAACGTTAATCCAGCCTGAAAAAATTGTAAATTTTTTCCCAATTCCATGCACGAGTTAGGATTCCACCAGTCACACAATATTAACAAATGGGAGAGGATGAAGACATCTTCTCAAACTGCCATTAATGCAACATCAATGGGCAGCTAAAAAAATGTGTTACTCGCCAAATCGGTTTTACTAAATTATTATGGAGTGATAATAGGGTCGATAACCGGACCTTACAGAGGCTGCACAGGATGCCCAACTCCTCCAGGATGGCACATCAATACGACACATTAATGACAGAAGGTTTGCTGTGTCTCCCACCACAGCCTTAATAGCATGGTGGAGCTTCCAGGAGACAAGTAGTTACTCTAGGAGATCTGGACAGGTCTGTAGAAGGTCCTTAACCAATCACCAGAACCGGTATCTGCTCCTTTGTGCCAGGAGGAACAGGATGAGCCCTTCCAAAGCCCTACAAAATGACCTCCAGCAGGCCACTGCTGTGAATGCGTGACATTCTCTAGTGGGCCCTGTGTTCACTGCCCAGCACCGTGGAGCCCACTTGGCATTTGCCATAGAATAGCAGAATTGTCAGGTCCACCACTTGTGCTTTTCACAGATGAGAGCAGGTTCACCCTGAGTACATGTAACAGACAAACGGTCTGGAGAAGTCATGGAGAATGTTATGCTGCCTGTAACATCATTCAGCATGAACGGGTCAGTGACTGTCTGGGGAGGTATACCCATGGAAGGACGCACAGACTTCGACACGCTAGGCAACAGCGCCCTAACTACCATTAGGTATCAAGGAACCCTACGAAACCATTGGACCCATTATCAGTGGCACTACACTGTGACAGGAACTTATACCACTGACTGGACCCCAAACTTGCCTGGCCTAAATTTAATAGAACACCTCGGGGACAATATGTTTCGGTTCACCTGACACTGCCAGGAGGACACCACATGTCATCTCTTTAGGACCATGGCCTGATGTCAGGCATGCATACAAATACGAGGGGGCCATTCAAATTACTGAGTACCATTTTGAGTTGCTGTGTTCAAATTTAAAATAAACTGTCCTGCCACATCCATTTCTCTTTGAATTCCGCTCTATGTAGGTTGATTATTTTCTTTTCCATCAAACAATGTGGCCTCCTATCGGTCCTAACACATCACCCAGTCTATATCAGTACAGATATACGGCATGATATTTATCCCATTGAGATCTGATGTGTAATCTGGTGTATCATTTAAGGTGGTTTAGGTCTTTTGCTCAGTACTGTACTGTGTTTATGAAAACAGACAGACAGATAGACAGAGCATCGCACTGTTAAAGCTGGACTTCAGAGTAGACTTTAGGACTGTGTTTCTGAGCTGCTGGTCGAAACTCTCGAACAAGTATCAACACTGGTACTTCCACTTCCACTGTAACCATAGTAACCTGTCATGCCAGACACCTGCTCCCCCTAAGGGGCTGTCATAATTGATTTAAAATACTATTCTTAAGGTTGAGGCACTTGGAAACTAAAAATTGCACTGCTTTTCTGTGGGAGAGCGTGTACCTGCAGTGGTGTAGTGCATGTCAAAGTTGTCAGAGTAAGACTGCTGATGTAAGACCAAATCCTGTCTTACATACTACAGACAGAAGTAACTGATCAGCTATGATTAGTACTATAGGGACACTTAGTGCATTCAGACACTGAGAGCAATAACCTGTTTTTTCATATAAGGTTTCACTGCAATTAGCATGCATTTTCTGCTAATTTGTCTAGTGGGGAATCAAACTATGGTGTGTTCCTTTACCAAAAGGAGGAGCTCTCAAACCACTGACGTATGGTCATAAAAGTGAGTGGAAGACGTGATACAAGTGTACAATCCAAACACAAGTTACAATGTTGCAAATACAAGTGGTAAAAAGTCCTATGTTACTTGTGTTTACTAGATCTATCACCAACATATTCTCCAATGCCACATGAGCACAATAATCTGTCTTATTGCATCGTAGGATGTCATTGTTTCTTTGGATAAACATACTTATTGTTCACAAAATATTTTTAGTCACCAATTTTCTAGTTGCCACAAGTTGCAAGAGTTTATGATCTATGGTCTATATATTTATAAGCCTAATTTATTTATTTTTTCATTTAATATTTCAGTTTATTAATAATTTTAAATGACCTTATTAAGGGTCACTTAAGATATTATGCTATAAAGACATTAAGTTTTAGCACATAAATTAAAGGGGGCTTTTATAATAGTGAGCTGGCATTCCTACACAAGTAGTGCCCAAATAGTGCCCAAATAGTGCCCAGTGTCCTCCAGCAGGGCTGTCAACAAACTGTGCTAGAAATTCATGACCTGATTTGGGCAACCTCAGCTCTATATTAGTAATCTCAGATCTTTCTTGTTGTTGATTTTACTTTTTCTAATCCTTTAGACAAGATTTTACCTATAAGCTTCATCAGATGTTCAAAATCACCAGGTTCACTATTGCCCTTTTAGTTTTCACTACTCATCATTTCTCAAGGACTTTTGGGCCTAATTATTAATTATTCATTAGCAAATTTTAAACAATACATAAACTCTTCTTAATAGTAGTAAAGAGTTTCCATAAATACTGTCAATCATTTCTACAGTGATACTACATGGGATCTTGAGGGCTATAATGCAGGTTAAACTGATGTTGATCTCTCTGACCATCTCCACATGCCTTGTGTTGTGTCTCATTTAAGTGCCTGGTCACTGCTTTCCTGTCTGAAACTGGAGTAAAAATAATTCCAAGCAGCATAAAGGGATATAGCTAGACCAAGGTTTACTAAAAGACAAGCTTTTATTATTCACAAGGCGTTGTAATGGAAAAAGCCATCTCGTTGCAAGCTTTTATTTATGATGATCATGTGAAAGGTAGATGAAAGTCAATAGGGTTTTATTTCCCTGGACTAGATTTTAATGAACGGTGCGAGCCCTACCTGACTTAGAAATTGGGAGTCTTAATTTCATTATTTGCGTAATTCAAATGGCAATGAGTGTCGCAAGTAGGCTAATTAGCTGACTGACAAAGGAGTGATAGGCCTCAAGGATACTGTTTGTTATTAGTGGAACATCTCTCCCATTGAAACAATTTTCACATTCTGTTAACACCAGATTGTAGAGAATTAGGTATTTGTTCATTCAATAAAACATGAAGAGGTCAGGATAGCAGAGCACCACATGCCCAGACAATCGTAACTAGTCTAGACTTTATGGCCTGTGTGGGCTCTGTCTTACATACACACACACACACACACACACACCGGCTGCACTGCTGTCAGACTGGGAAGTTAGATTACAATTTAATGAATACCACCAGCACATAATTAAACCTTCACAGTGGCCACCACTGCCGAGGAAATCACTGGTGAACCAAAAAAAAAAAACTTCTCTATGCTGGGTGAGGCCCACTGACCAATAGGAGTTTCTCCCCAAACAGGTCGCCTACTGAAACAGCCAGTTTGTTTTGAGGATGGAGCACATGTTTGGGACACTCCCTCAGATAGCTTATGGTCAGTGCTCACCACTTCCTGCTTTGGGTGTTGGGCCATGCCATGTCCCCTCCTAGCTGTGGGCGGCCATCATTTCACATGGCGTCTGAAAGTGCCTATGTTTATGGAACCATCGCAAATATTGTGCAAGCTTGCCTCATTCGGCCCATCACCAAGCCAAGTGGCGTCTAATCAAAACCAGACAGTAGGTCTGGCTCAAACATGGGGTCAGAAAAAAATAGGCTGTTGTAGCACATACCCTCCACTAGAGGACGATGAGCTGCTCTTGCCAAACCTCAACCACTGTTTTCAAAACATGGCAGGGGAAAAAAATTTGCCTAGCTCTTCCTGTACACACAGATTGTTTCTGCAGTTTGAAGACTGAAACCAGAGCGATGACGGCTAAGACAAAGACTTGGCTTTTGTAATTTCTGTTTGCCTCCACTGCACTGCTGAAACCCACCAAATGCATTTCACATCTCTAAGTGATTGCACCATCGGGTCATTAGATGCTTGAAGGGTAATTCACCATTCTTTCTGCACTTTAACATAGTTCAGATTTAAAGGTCAAAGCAATGTATTTAAAATTGTTCTAATTGATCTGATTGATTGGATGTAAAATGCCTCCAAAAGCAACATCACAGAAAGCAATTAAAGGAAAAATTCTTATTGATTAGGTCAAATGAAGTTCAGATACCTGAGTCATTGTTTTATGATAGTTTTCAAATAGATTAGCATTATTGTAAGCCTATTCATGGTGGTTGCATGCAGAACTTAAGGCAATCTTAAGGTCATCTTGGACGGCATGTTTGCATTATAGACATTGCCATCTCTGGTTCCTGTCAATGCCATTCTAAAGAAGTCGAAGTGAAAAGCACTCTGAATGACATTGTTTATATCTTAATTATTCTAATTTTGCAGACAATGAACAAGCCCACTTTAATATAATGCAGAACATTATATTGTATGTTTTCATGACCACTTACTGGGACAAATGGATTCTTGATCCAGACCCTATTAAGCTGAATTCTGTACTGGGTAAATAAAACATTAATTTTGGACCGTTTTAAGAACTTCCCTGATTGCATCCTGAATGAATGCTGATGAACAGTACAGCAAAGCGACATCCTTCAGGCCTCTCAACCAGCCAATCTCTTCCATACTCTCCTGAGTTGATTAGTTTTGAAACTCTGAATTACTTTGACTCCCTTGTGCAGAAAACAACAACATAACCAGTAACCTGAGAATTCAACAGCAGTGTAGTATTAGAATGTCAAACAGATGGAACAGACCACTCATTACTCAGGTTAGCAGGGGGCAAATCCGTACTGTACTTTTACCAAAGTAGAAAAAGTTCAATTTTGTGAAAATGATTCACCCGCATTCACTGACCTCTACTTCCCAGAACGAATGACTAAGCTGCATGTTCTTGTGCAAGAGGTCTTAACCAATCTGATAGTTTATATGATTGTTTATAATGTTTCAAGTGTGTGCACAGGGACAAATGCAGACAAAGTATCTGTATGCACATATCAGACTTTAAACATTCAAGCACAGTTTAAAGACAAAGATAAACGCTTAAATATGCATTCATGATGAACAATACTCTCATAAGGACACTCATTGTCCACTCACCCTGAGTTACCTAACCATGTAGAAGCTGGGGAACAAAAAAATCCTATTTAGGCTGTGAATGTGTGTTTGTGTGGGTGTGTGTTGTCCTCCTGATTGCAATCAGAGCAATGAGGCAACAGGACTCCCCTCTTACCCCCCTTTACACCATTGTGGAATTTAGCTGTTTCTGTTTTCCGGAGTAAGGGGATATTTCCATGGTGTTTGAGGGATGGCTTGATTCCTGAGGGAGCATTTTGACCTGTCCATTCTGGGGATACGGTGGGGGGTTTTGGGTCTTAGGCAAGCCAATGAGTGTTAGAGGAAAACAGGGCTCAGGACTCTTTGAGAGCACCGTGGGATCTACTCTGCTTCTTTGATGCTGAAGATCTTTGACTTTGACTCTGGGAGGCCTGGCTCGCAGGATGTCTCCATTGGCAGTGCTCTTAGTCCTCCGATTTTCTGTTGCAGATGCATGATTCATTACTCTGCTGCCTGTAGACTCAACAACAATTCGGTCTTGAACAGGAGAGGGTGGGTTTGTATAGTTTTTTGTGGTGGAATGGCTGTTGGCACGAGAAGACGCCACAGCAGCTATGCTGTGGTCTGAGAGGGAATGTGTAGACCGTGATTTGACACATGACCTCTTGCCGTCCCTTTGTGGTGTTTCCATATCTCCATTTGATGTATGAATTAGTGCCACAACTCCAAAACGGTTCACTTGGTGCCTAGGATCCTGTAGTGGACCATTACATGAACTCTGTTCCTCCTCACCCAGGTCGATGTTGGAGGTCAGGACGTCAATCTGTTGGACCACCTATGCAGATAAAAACAGCTGTTACACTTTTCCTTGGCTAACTAAAAGGAACATTCCAGGTCTATGGGTGACTTTGTGACATAGAAGCATAAAATCATTATGATCTGATGGGGTTTTATAGGATCAGACTGAAAACAGTTTATTCCTGACGTATAATAAGTTATTTGTAAGTTACTTGAGTTTTTTACATGCTACTACGGACTACTCCACAAATCACCCACTCATGCAACCATTAGCTGACTGCTAGCTCTTTTTATTCAGCTATAGAGTGCATGGTAAATGCTAAATTCCTCCAAACTAACTTTGACAAAAAGAATCATTAAATTAAGTGGAGAGAAGGTATGTATTTCTACTTGTGTGCTCCAGTAAACCTAGGCCTTTTCACACAAGCCACTGTATGTTCTTAATGGTCATCATTAGGGCAAAAGTCGCACCCTACCATTTCCACCCACTATTTCTCAGCAACTCTTCACTTATCTTTTTATGCTGACATGTAACATCCTAAAATTACCCCAAGCCTCTTAGCTAGCATACATGAAAGTAGCTTTTAATGGAGGTCTTTGTGTGTCTTTTAAAAATTATATTTCTATTCTAAATAATTCATTTACTTTTCATCTCTTGGAGTCCATTATTACTAATGTGGATCTACATGCAGTATCCTCAGCTATCTTTAGGTATTGATTTTTATGATGCTTCCCTTTTAATGGACAGCATGAAGTCCCATGCCATCTTACTTCAAAGAGCAAAATACCATTTTTCTAAAGTCTTTCTAAGCTAATTTTTTGTGTTTCTTTATTTCTAAGATCAGAGCTCTGTGTAGGTCCTGTTTCATACAAAAGCCAATGGGTCATTCCCCTGATTAAGAAACAATGTCCCATGAGACTCAAATCCAGCTTTGATGCCCTATATGAGGTAACGATGAGGGGCTTTGATCCGAACTACAGCCATTTTTTTCTTTCTCAATGTTTATTTTGGGCTGAGGTCATGTTCTCCAATGTTCAGCAGTAGCTTACCTCCCTGTAGCTGTCAGACTGGATTCATTACTGAGATGTTTGCAGAGTGCACACTTAAAGAACATCCACTCCACTGCCTGGCACTGGACACTGCTCTGATCATGGCCAGATTTTCCCTCTAAAAACTCCTCTTTTAAGAAAATCTTTTCACAAGAATCTGAACCACTGGCAAACCTAAAGATAACACTTTCTTATAAAATTAACAAAAATGTAATAGGACAGGGTGCTAACAATGACCATATGACTTAAGCAATTTTATTTCATTTCTGCATATTTTTGAAATAACAATTATAAATGTAAGTGTAAAATTCTGAAAAATATATATCAATGTCTTACCCACACCTATATCTCAGCACCTACAGTAAATATTTAAGAAATTTTAAACCAAACATAATGTTAAAGTTCAGAGTTATCCTGCTCACCTCTTTCATTTCCAGTTGGACCTGTTTCAGACCACCAAGAACATCCTCCAACTCCGTGACCACTTGTTTGATCTGTTCCCGCACAGTTTCCTGGCTTTTCCTATGGTTCTTCCGGCTGTCCTGAAGTCCATCATACTCCTGCCTCCCTGCTTTACCCAACTTGGCCTCTCCTCCCTGGGCCCTGCTAGCTGGAAAACTGACCCCTGATGTTCTGGAGCTCCTAAACTTGCTCTGGGGCACCTCTGTGGGAAAGAAGGCTGGGGACCCATTACAATATGTCTTTGCAGGACTAGTTGGCCCACTTATATCCAAGTTGGTGAATCTGTTCCCATCATCATGACTCTGAAACCTGACATGTCTCCTTTCACTATGCCTGTTGTAGCCAGGCTCGCCAAGGTTGTCCCAGTCAGGCCCATGTGAATGTGCATCCCTGTGATAGCTCTCAGAGTCCCAGTAATGTTCCTTTGACACATACCGGGCCTCTGTGTAGTACTGCTGGCCTTTGACCTTAGCTGGTGGGAGCTGTGGCGTGATAGGGCTGCCATTGCAGGGGCGTGGTGGTATCTCTTGATGGTACCATTGCCTTGTGTATCCGCAGTCCCTGTGTCTTTCCCAGACACATGCACATGGGGCAAGCCGAGGGTCCAGGGGCCAGTCCCATCTACAAGTCCTCACTTCTCGCCACAAGTAGCAAGGAGGGCTACAAGGCTCAGGCACAGGGTAGTGGCTTGGCGCCAGGTGGATGTGCCTTCTCTGGGGTGCACAATGATCAGGGTACCTCATTCCCATTTCTGGACCAAAGGAAACAGGTAAGTCCCCCCTCCACTGGACAGGGCTTAAACTGTCTACTGGAGAAAGGCATGGCCCGTCCATATGCTCTTGCTCATGGGGCAGCGCTGGTCTCTGGAGCAAGCAGAGGTGGCAGTAGTCCGGGGCAGGATGGAGGACATGCCGTCCTGTTGCCGCCTTCTCCGACTGCATACCAGCAGGAGTCCAGAAGCCGCCCAGGCTGACGACTTACAAAACAACTGGTTTCCTCCCCTCTCTCTCCCCACCCAAGCCATTCGCTAAGGCTGTTTTTCTCATCTGCATAGTTTCTCTTTCCCTCACTACTCCCTTAATCTCTCTTTCCCCCTTGCTCTCTCTCTCTATTTCCTTCTCTCACATGCTGTTTCTTTCTACGTTTTGTTTTTGCTTTTTGGCCCTTTTCATTTTTCTTTTGCAACTTTCTCTCTCTCTCACTCACTCCTGCTCAAGCTTCACCTCCCCCTTCCTTCCTCCCTCCTGGCTCTTTTTCTAACCTCTCCTTGTTTTCCCTCTTTTCTCTCTTTCTCTCTCCCCCTCTCTCTGACTTTTCTCACTTCCCGTACGCAGCTAGCTCATTGCCCTCTCTTCAGTGGTGGGCCCCTCTCTCTCTTCCCTTTCTCTCGCTACCCCCCCTCTTATTCTCTCACTCTGTTGCAGGTTTTCTTCTACCTATTCCTCACCCTGTTGCACTTTGTTTCCATTTCCCTCATTTCCCATTGTCTCTCTCTGTATCTTTCTCTCTCTTTCTCTGTATCTCTCTCTCTTTCTCTCTCTTCTCTTTTTCCCTGTACCTTTCTCTCTCACTGTCTGTGCTCTTACTCCTTGTTTCACCGGTAGGTAAAAATTCTCAGTCAACTCACCCCCTCCCAAAAATCTAGTCCAGTTTCTCTCCGTCCCTTAGAGTCTCTCTCTTTCTTTCTCACTCCCTCTCTCTCCCTCTCTCTCTCTTGCTCTTTCTGCTGCCTCTCCCTCTCAGAAAGTCAGAGGCAGCTCGTAAAGACGTTGCCTCTCCATATGAGTCCAGATCGCTCCCTCAGATCTCCCACACTACTGCTTTCTCTATCTCATACTCTCTCTCTGTCTTTCTCGCGCTCTCTTTCTCTCTCTCTCTCTCTCTTTCTCTCTCTCTCTCTCGAGCCTGCCTGCCACTCGCCAATTAAACACAGCCAGGATTCCTCACCGCCTGCAATGGGGAGGGGAGAGAAAGAAAAGGGGGAAAGAGAGAGAGAGCGAGAAGGAGAGAGGCAGAGGAGGTGGGGTTTCAAGTACCGCCGAAGCAGACAGGATCTAACATGAGCGGGAGACAGAGAGATATGGAAGGAGGGAGATAGGGAGGAAGGGAGTGTAAGAAGGGAAGGGGGGTGGTACAGCCCCAATGGAGGGGGGGATTTTCAAAATAACTCTATCCTCCATCGAGTCCCTCCTCCGTAAGTATGTTTGATAGACTTCAAAGCATGTACGTCTGAAAGTCTTTTATTGTGATCCACAGCATTTGTCCCTGCGCTTATCTGATCCTAGCCATCTGGGAGACTGACGCAAAACCCAGAGAATGTTTCTCTGGTTAAATTCTCATGGTGAAACAGTCCATACATTGCATCTTTAAAAAACTGAATAAATGAATTCATGCATACCTCCCTGGTGTATTTGTTTTGTGTTGTTACTCCACAAATGTAGAGATATTTCAGCACATGCATGGTAGAAACTCTCCATAGAGAGAGTTCCGTAGAAAGTTTGCTTAACTTATGTGTGGAAAGACACATCTGTTAAGGGTAATTTAATAAATTAACATTTACACTTTACCCAGACCAACTTACTGCTGAACTGTGTTACAGTATGGCTTTAGGAGTCTTGTCTGGGGGCACTGGGAGTTAGTTTGGTATGTTTTCCCAGGCAGGGAATCAATCGCAGTTTCAAATAAAAACATTATACATTTAATGTATATGACTGTTTCTATGGCCCATTCATCATGGCCGGTTCAGGTGATGTAATTGGCAGCAGGTTTTTAACCTGGTGTAGAGAAACAGACAAACTAAAGATTGGAATTGGAATAAGAAGGTTGTGATATAACAGTGACAATAGGCACAGACCAAACAGTTCTAAAGACGTTTTTATAGAAACTACCCGCTCTCCCCTGAGAACTATACACCTTGAGGGGTGTTTCTCTTTGTTTTCTCACGACCAGTAGGAACACTAAAGCTGCATGTGCTGGCCGATGGCTGGTAAAGTGACTGCATAGGAGAAAATGGAGGATGACCAGCGCACTTAAACACCTCAAAATCACATCACATTTTTTTGGTTGCATATCGGCTAAATAAAACCTGGACCTCAATGTCAGTCCACTTGTCTGTGTTTTCAGACCATAAGCTATGGTTTATAGGGTAACGTTTCACATCATTTAAACATAGTGGCTGCATTCCCCGTACAGTATACTTAATATTTAAAATATATATTGTTTACTTTGCATAGCAGCATGAACATGTTTGGCTCAATGCAGTGCTGTACATTTATGACCATCAACAGCCAGAGCTGCATAGT
>JBBIGC010000041.1:30203735-30222110 GCA_037576955.1 Lepidarchus adonis | reverse complement strand
TAGGTCTCTACAATGCATAAGTTTGCATAAAGCCATTCTGGATAATTTGGAATGATACAAATATGCTGAAAATAATCTGGATTTCCCTTTTCACACTAATGCAAAGACCTTGAACTCTTTTATATTAATATTGATATTAACCCGATTATCACTTGTTACCGGATCGACAAGAAAATGACCGTTTTTCTTCTTCGCCCATCGCTAACTTCTCTAAAACGTGCGCTCGCTTGCGCTGACGCCACTCGCGTTGTGCGTTCTACGTGTGCAACTATTGAGCTGCTTGCTGTTTACGTCACATTTTCGAGTGGGAGTTGAACCGAATGTGCTTTCATTTGAGAAACGTCGCTCGCTGCCAAGTTTAAACGAAAACAGCATAGGCGAACTCATTCGGGTTTTTTGTACATTTCCATTGCACTTGTTTCTGGTGGCTTTAATCGACAGGACAGACGTCGCCGGTAGGGATATAAATATATGAAAAAATGAGTGTAGAGGCGTACGGGCCGAGCTCGCAGACTCTCACCTTCCTGGACACGGAGGAAGCGGAGCTGCTCGGAGCCGATACCCAGGGCTCGGAGTTCGAGTTCACCGACTTCACCCTGCCGAGTCAGACTCAGACACAAGGCCAAACCCAGAGCCAGCTGGACAACCAGGTTTTCTATACTTTATTCCACCTTTTTAGTGAAACGTGTTACCGCTGTTCAACCTGCGCGCAGAAAAAACGATTGCTAGCTAGTTAGCTAGCAGGTTTAGCGGCTTGTTTATTTTCCTGCGTGTTAAAAAATAGCATTTTAGCTAGCGTTCAGCATCGGAGCTAAGCGCTAATGGCTAAACCTCCCCAACTAGCGCTGCCAATGTTAATGGCGTAGCTAGCGCGCAAAGCTTTCACGGGAAATATATTTATTAACAGATTTCAACATTATCGGCACCACTTGTACAACATTTTTTCAGACTGTAAGCTCGCGAGCTTGTTTGTTTAGCTGGCTAATCGAGCTCCATGGCAAAAGTTAGCGCGTCAACAGCTGGCTAAGCTAGGCTAGGCTAAGCTAACTGAACCGGGGAGAAAACACGAGTGACATGGGGACAGCTTACTTCACTGTTTCTAAGATGTATCAGTAAGGTCAGCCCTTGAATGTTGGTTTAAACGTTCTGTCTGTGTGCCAAGGTGAACGGACCAGACGGAGTCTTGCAGAACGGCGAAGACGCTGTTGTGAAAACTAGTCAACTTCTGGCCGAGCTTAATTTCGAAGAAGATGAGGAGGACACCTATTACACCAAGGATCTTCCTGTGCATGCCTGCAGGTAGCAAACTCTCTCACAGCCTTGATTTCAGAAGAAACCTTGGGAGACCAGGTGTCTACAGACATTGTTGACTATGTGACTGTATCTATATTACATGTATGACTGGTGGTTTCTGAAACGTTTGTCTGTAATTGCATTTGGTAGCTGATTTTTTAATTGGTATATTAATTTGCTTAAGTTATTGAGCATGTTCAGAGATGGTGGTTTAGTGATCATTTTCTCCCCAAAGTTACTGTGGCATCCATGATCCTGCATGTGTGGTGTATTGCAACACCAGCAAGAAGTGGTTCTGCAATGGTCGTGGCAACACCTCTGGCAGGTAGGATGGCGAACTTGACTTTTTTCCATATACTGTGTTGGTGTTACTTTTGTTATGGTTTATAATATTGTGTAAAATTAACGATTGTTTTGTGTGTGCTGCTTTTTTCCCCTTTCAGCCATATTGTTAATCACTTGGTGAGGGCCAAATGTAAGGAGGTGACCTTGCATAAAGATGGTCCACTGGGGGAGACTGTGTTGGAGTGTTACAACTGTGGCTGTCGCAATGTCTTCCTTCTGGGCTTCATCCCAGCCAAGGCTGATTCTGTTGTGGTACTTCTGTGCAGGTAAAGCTGTTTGCATCCTCATCTTTACCTTGCAGAGTAACATACGGCAGTAAACATGTATATATTTTATAACATGGCTGAGTGATTAAACTATAATGACAGTTATGATTATAAATTATTTGGTAGAAATATAACAAATGTTTTAATTTTCTAAGTTTATTATAAATGTAACCATTTCTTGCCACCTATTTTAACCAGATTTTAGCTGTTATATCTCAGCTTTCTAGTTAGTTTAAATCTGAAAGTTGACTCTTGAAGCTTACAATCTACGCTACAGAATTATATAATATTGGTTATGATGGTGGCAAATAATTAATATTTTAATGAAATCTTGTTGGAATAATTTTTTGTCATATCACTTTGGGAAATGACTGGGATGAGAAATCTTATAATTACCTACTTATTCAACTGACAAATGTAATAGGCAAAATGAGGCAATAACTTTTTAACACTTTATATATAACCATTTAATAATACTGATTGTGTTCCCGCTTTCGTTTTTGCCCACTATTGAAACTTGGGCAAAAACTAGTTTTTAATTCTGTTCAAACTTCTCAGCTAAGTAGATCAGTATGTTTTACACACAAAAATGACCATTGTTAATGAAAATGAGTTGAAATTCTCCATCAACAAAACATCCTGTTAAAATCTGGCCATCTATGAGTTGGTAACCAAATTGGCAATCAAAGTGATAAACAAAATTGGTGTTTGTGTGTTTAGGCAGCCTTGTGCCAGTCAGAGCAGTCTGAAAGACATTAACTGGGACAGCTCCCAGTGGCAGCCACTGATCCAGGACCGCTGCTTTCTGTCCTGGCTGGTGAAGATTCCATCTGAACAGGAGCAGTTGAGGGCACGTCAGATCACCGCTCAGCAGATCAACAAACTGGAGGAACTCTGGAAGGTACAACACAGGCTCTCACCCACAGTTGTACTAGGCTTTAGGAATCACAAAATATTGTGACATATAAAAATATAAACAATATTTTAGGTTCTTGTTGAAACAAATAGATTATTAGATTTACATATGTCAATTTGTGTTGCAGTTTTTCCAGCATTTATGCATCACAGATACAGAAATGTGGAGGAATGTTGGACCCCTTGAACAGGTGGTTTTGGGTTCACAAGGCCTTGTTTGATAAATGATTTGCAGGAAAACCCTACAGCGACACTCGAGGACTTGGAGAAACCTGGTGTGGATGAGGAGCCACAGCATGTGCTACTACGCTATGAGGATGCCTATCAGTACCAGAACATCTTTGGGCCACTGGTAAAATTGGAGGCGGACTATGACAAAAAGCTCAAAGAGTCCCAGGTGTGTTAACAGAAGCTGCTTTTTTACTGTCTATAATTGTTTATTTTCTTTCTTAATGTGGAATATTTTTTTAAATGTCTTAATTAATGTATTTCTTAAGAGAGTGGCACATTTATCATTCTAACCAATTGTATTTCTTCCTTGTGATCATTTAAAGACCCAAGACAATATAACTGTCAGGTGGGATTTGGGACTGAATAAAAAGAGGATTGCTTATTTCACACTTCCCAAGACGGATTCAGGTGGTAATATTTACTTTCTTCATCCTCTGTGTCTACCAGTGGTTCATATCCATCCCATCCCTAACTCCGTGCCCTATGCATCCCACATCGATGTATGCACGGACGCGTCCACGTGTGTGTATGTGTGAGATGAAGAGAGAATGTGTGTTTGTATAATTGCATTTTTGTAGTTATATTTGTGCTGTATCTCCATGTATGTGATGGATATAAAATTCGTTTTGTGATCATGTAATTTTCTGTGAAAAATAAATAGAATATTTAATTATGTATGTGTTTTATTGTAGACATGCGTCTGATGCAAGGGGATGAGATCTGCCTGCGATATAAAGGAGATTTGGCTCCTCTCTGGAAGGGCATTGGACATGTCATCAAAGTCCCTGACAGTATCCTTCCTGTACATTTAAAAGGGCAAAGCTGCTGTAATTGGAATGTAAATGATTTGACTAGTGCACTACTTTTGCTTCCACAGAGAAACTAGTAACTGCCTTTTGTTGAAGAAACAAAAACAATTCCAGCACCAATTTGTACAATTGCTCACTATAAAGCTGCTTGGTATAGTCTGATTTTCAGGAATAGTTGGCTGTAAGTTTTCCTTAAAGTGTTCCTTCTCAGACTATGGAGATGAGATTGCAATTGAACTGAGAAGCAGTGCCGGAGCCCCAGTAGAGGTGCCGCATAACTTCCAGGTGGACTTTGTCTGGAAATCCACTTCCTTTGACCGGTTTGTAGATTCTTAAATCATGTTGGTTGATCTTTTTTGCTTGGGTTTTCCCCCTCTACGTTTCCTTTTGATTAATCAGTATTGTGTCTTGTTATATAGTCTAGATGGTTTCACTGTTTTTTGTTACATTTTGTTTGGTTTATTATACATGTTTCATATGTGTAATCACTGTTACATTTTTAATATTTACTATTCTTTACTGTGTTAAAGCATGCAAAGTGCCCTCAAAACATTCGCAGTGGATGAGACCTCTGTGTCTGGCTACATCTATCACAAGCTGCTTGGCCATGAGGTGGAGGATGTGATAATTAAGTGCCAGCTTCCCAAGCGCTTCACTGCCCAAGGCTTGCCTGACCTCAACCACTCGCAGGTGAGCACCACTGGGCATATTATTTCACTCTCCTCGTTCACCTTGAGATTTTTAAAATGGCCTAATAAAACTATTTTAAGTGCTAAATTTAATGTGTGTACGTACGTGTAACGATTTTCTATTTGATTTATTACTCCATGATTGGTTTTGCTTATCTCTTTCTCACAAATGTATCTTATTACAGTAATGGTTCTTACATCACTTCATATAACTGCCACAAACACCATACTTGTTCCTGATACAGTACCTGACTTGACCAAATAACCAGTTTTAGTCTTTTACTCTTATACCCCCAGGTCACCTCAGATATAGCTTGTTATTTAGTTTATTAGTACATTTGTTGTGTTAGGATCAGAAAAAAATCTTATGTGCCTCACCGTGGTATTAAATGATCAGGATTGAGAACCTAAGTAGAAGTACCTATCCATAGTTGGTAACAAGCAATTTTATGTCAAGTTGGAAATGTATTAATCATGTGTTCTGTACTAAGACACTAGTAACACATGCCATATCCTCTTAGCTTTTATCAATTAGTGACAGAAGCATTTGTTTTGTTTAGGTGTATGCTGTGAAGACCGTGCTGCAACGTCCTCTCAGTTTGATTCAGGGACCTCCAGGGACTGGCAAGACCGTTACCTCAGCAACCATTGTTTATCATCTCGCCAGACAAGGCAATGGGTAAGCTGTGCAACTGATGTTGGTAGACTAAACTGTTCTCAAGTTTACATATCACAGTGTTCTGTTGCTTATTTTTGGTATGCTGCCTAAGTTTCTGGGTTTCAAACCCAAGTTGCACTTCACTGACCAAGCGCCAGTTGTGGACTTAACAGTGCACAATAAAGTATATCAGTTATTTGAAAATAGAAAATGAAATGTTCACATGCAGTGGAATGCACATTTCCAATCTATTTTCAGTGGTCAAGTAATCAAAGATGTGAGTAACCCTAGAATGTAAAATGTAATTAAAAAAAACTGATAAAAGTTTAAAGAAAATAACTCTAATGGTTATTACTAATTTAACACACGTCCAAACGTGTAGACAAGTAGAGTTTTTACCAAAAAGTTGTATTTTGGTTTCATCTGACCATATGACATTCTCCCAATCCTCTTCTGGATCATTCAAATGCTCTCAAGCAACCTTGGTAGCCTTTGTTACTTTGGTCCCAGCTCTCTGCAGGTCATTCACTAGGTCACCCTGTGTGGTTCTGGGATTTTTGCTCACCGTTCTTGTCTTGCATGGAGCCCCAGATCGAGGGAGATTATCAGTGGTCTTGTATGTCTTCCATTTTCTAATAATTACTCCCACAGTTGATGTCTTCACTCCAGACTTCTTACCTATTGCATGTACCTGGTGCAGGTCTACAATTTTGTTTCTGGTCTTTGAAAGCTCTTGGCCATAGGAGTTTGGAGTGTGACTGTTTGAGGTTGTGGACAGGTGTCTTTCATACTGATAACGAGTTCGAACAGGTGTCGTTAATACAGGTGATGCGTGGACTTCTTAAAGAAGTTACAGGTCTGTGAGAGTCAGAATTTGCAAAAAAAAATTCTTTAAAAATCAGACAGTTTTTTTTTTTTTTATTTTTTTATCATTTTGTCTCTCGTAGTTGAGGTATACCTATGATGAAATTTACAGGCCTCTCTCATCTTTTTAGTGGGAGAACTTGCACACTTGGGCGCTGACTAAATACTTTTTTGCCCCACTTTATTTATAAAATGCAATTAAAAGTAAAAACTGTGCAAGTCACTTTAACTTGTCATTAAATTAGTTCAATTAAGTTAAAAGATTGCATTGTTTTTACAACTTTTTATAAAAACTTTTCTGGAAATGGGGTTAAATATAATGCTCAAAATGTAAAGAACACCTTTTTAAACATTAGTGTATAGCTTCAAGATCAAACTTCTGGGATCTTCAGCTGATGTGTACTAGAGGGGCAAAAATGAGACCACACAGGAATGGTTTTACAGATGGAGGCACATTTTTTTTCCTGTCCTCATTTGTTTTTACACTAGTTTTGCATTTTGGTCTGTGTAACTGGTAGCATGAAGCGATACCTGAACCATACAGAGGTTACACAGGTAGTCCAACTCCTGCAGGACAGCACACACACACGATTTCCCGAAGGTTTGGTCTCATGGAGGAGATTCCAGGAGACAGATTGAATGAGAGGTCCTTAACCCATCAGCAGGACCAGTAGCTGCTCTTTTATGCAGGGAGGAACAGGATGAGCATTGCCAGAGCGCTACACAATGACTTCCACTAAGCCACTAGTGTGCATGTCTCCGAGTGAACAATCAGAATCTGACTTCATTTGCGTGGACTGAGGACCCGATGTCTTTTAGTGGGCCCTGTGCTCATTGTGTGGCACCATGGAACCTAATTGGCCTTTGCCATAAAATAGCAGAATTGGCAGGGCCACCACTGGCACCCTGTGCTTTTCCCACAAGAGCATGTTCACCCTGCATATGTGATGGACGTCAAAGAATGTTATGCTGCCTTACATCGGTCAGCATGACCGATTTGGTGGTGGGTCATTGATGGTCTGGGAAGGCATATCAATGGCGGGATGCATGGACCTCAACAGCTAGGCAACGGCACCCTGACAGTTTTTAGGAATATGGATGAAAACCTTCCCTGAGATGGGGTTGATAAATATCCTGCTAAAAAAAATTAAGAACTAGGTTCCTCCTTGTGCGTGACAATGCCTGGCCTCGTGGCTAGAGAATGCAGGCATTTCCTGGAGGATGAACCGATACCATTGACTGCCCACAACCCCCCCACCCGCTCTTGCCTGACCTAAATCCAATGGAACACTCTGGGACATTGTTTCATTCCATCCGATGCCACCTGGTTGAACCTCAGCATTGCTCTGGTCTGGGAAGATCTCATCTCATTAGGAGCATGTGTGGGAGACACACAAACTACTGTGTACCATTTTTGAGTTGCTGCACTGAAATTTCAGCTAAATGGACAGAATCTGTAGATTTGATAATTTTCATTCCCATCTAATTACCCTTTCCTTCCTAATACATTACCCCGCACATATCCATGTCAGGGTGGGACGATATATCGCCATCCTTGCTCTCGCGATATGATAATTGAAAGGAAAGGAAAAATAAATTATAAGTTAAAGGAGGGAGGGAGGGAGGGAGGGAGGGAGGGAGGGAGGAAGGAAGGAAGGAAGGAAGGAAGGAAGGAACTAACTAACTAACTAACTAACTAACTAACTAACTAACTAACTAACTCTGATTGTCCAAATGGAGTTTTGAAGTCTAAGCACACAATTGAATTTTGTCAGGAGTCTATGGGTACAGGATGTGAATGGGCAAGTTGATGGGTGCATCCAGATCCTGGATGACTTAGCAGTTTGAAGAGTCGATCAGGTGATGTGATGTATGTTTGTACATGTTTAAGTGACGAGTGATCGAGACGGTGTTCTGTTTTGTCCTTGAAGGCGTTTTCTTTATGATAACTAAGCTGTTGCTCTAATAATTTCTAATAAAGTTTAAAGTTGAGAAAGAAGTTACTGTACAGGGGGTCCACGGGTTACAAAGTACTTGACATATGGGGATTCGTGGTTACGTCCATTTTCGTTTGTTTTTTGGTTTTGCTTTGGTTTTTTTGGTTTTTTACCACATTTTGAATTCCTGTTTAAACGGAAGCAAGTTTTCCACTGTTTGAAGTGGTGCTAGGACTTTTTATGAGAAAATAGATTGTAAACTGAAATATTGGCATAATTGTTAATTTTGTTAAGGATGGATTTACAGTGTAAACGTAAATACTGTTTTTATTATTATTTACTGTTATATTTACTCTGATTGCTTTGGTCTTTTTCGGATTAGATGTATTACATGCTTCAACATTAATTTTTAAACTGAAACAATGTCCATAGTTTAGGCAAATAATGTTAACCATCTCTACATGTTTGCCTTCTTCCTGTCCCAGGCCAGTGCTTGTTTGTGCTCCCAGTAACATCGCTGTGGATCAGCTGACGGAGAAGATCCACCAGACAGGACTGAAGGTGGTACGTCTTTGTGCTAAGAGCCGTGAGGCTATTGATTCTCCTGTGTCCTTCCTCGCCCTGCACAACCAGATCCGCAACATGGACAGGTAAACAGACGTTTTGGTTAAATCAAGAAGTAAAAAAAAAATAATAATAATAATAAATTTCCTGGTACTGGCATCTGGTGTAATGTTCTTTGTAGTTTTATTTATTGAATATAACATACAAACCAATGCAAGGCTATAAAATTAATACTAAAGTTAATAAGAGAATAACATAAAATGCTATTCGTCATTTGCTTGTAGTATCGGTTTGTGTATGTGATCCACAGAAAGTTAAAATCTTTAGATTATGCAGTTTGGTGATTTACTATAGCAAACACACTTGGTTCAGCTCACATGTTAACTGGCCGGTGTAGTAATTGTGTTGGAGATGGGAAAATACCAAACCGTGCTAGACACCAGCCCTCCAGTACTGGAGTTTGAGACTCATGATTTAGATGATCTAATGATGTTTGTGTGCTTGCAGTATGCCAGAGCTGCAGAAGCTGCAGCAGTTGAAGGATGAGACTGGAGAGCTGTCCTCTTCAGATGAGAAACGCTACAGAGCTCTGAAACGCACAGCAGAAAGAGAGCTGCTCATGGTATTTTTTGCTTCCTCCTCATGGAATAGCAAATGCTAGAAGAATAAGTATAAATCGTATCCAGCATTAAGATTGTAACTATCAAAATCAAAAACCTGTGTTCTGCAGAAATGTTTTTTCTTGTAAGCAATGTTATTAAACAATGCATGATATAAACTTTTTCATGACTTTGGAACTCACTGATTTACCTTTACTTTGTCCTCTTTGTTTTCATCAGAATGCAGATGTAATCTGCTGCACATGTGTGGGTGCAGGAGATCCTCGCTTGGCCAAGATGCAATTCCGCTCCATCCTGATAGATGAGAGCACCCAGGCCACTGAACCAGAGTGCATGGTGCCTGTGGTGCTTGGAGCCAAGCAGGTAACACGCAGACAAGCTTATGTGATGTAATGTCTTGGTAAAGCCTTTAAAAGGAGTAAATTCCTAGATCATAGTAAATATGTCAAGTTGGGTTTCCAGACTAAGATTAAGCATAGACATGCATTATTTCTAATGTTAACTATTTTCATAGCGGTTTTAATTAATGTTTCAAGGCCACAGGTAATGTACACCCAGAAACCAGCTTTTTTATCTTATCCCATTCAGTAGTATAGTGTATATTTCAGAAATTTAGTTTTGGTTCAATTCAGTTGTCCCCAGTACATTTTTGTCAGTTTCTCAGAGATGTAATAGAACAGCAATTCACCTAAGCATAAACATGTAAAGCATGCTCTTTCCCCATCAGCTGATTCTGGTAGGAGATCACTGCCAGCTGGGGCCAGTGGTGATGTGTAAGAAGGCAGCTAAAGCAGGCTTGTCTCAGTCTCTGTTTGAGAGGCTGGTGGTGCTGGGCATCAGACCCATCCGTCTCCAAGTGCAGTACCGCATGCACCCTGCACTCAGCGCCTTTCCCTCCAACATCTTCTATGAGGGATCCCTCCAGAATGGAGTCACTGCTGGTATACTACATAAACAATTACTTGTTCTGTATATGTCTGCAGACAAGTTGTATTTTGTTATTATAATCTTTCTCTTTTTTTTCTCTTTTTTTTTTTTTACTCTTCCACACAGCTGATCGCATCAAGAAAGGCTTTGATTTCCAGTGGCCTCAACCTGATAAGCCCATGTTCTTCTACGTGACACAGGGCCAGGAGGAAATTGCCAGCTCTGGCACTTCCTACCTCAACAGGTAAACTGTTCATTGTCTTTACTCTCAAAAATGCAATGTGCGATCCTACTGGTACTCGTTCACAATTGTTGATATTTTTCACTATATTTAAACAAACATTTCACCTTCTTTAATACAGTGCCTACATATAAAGGTAATACATGAACAAAAAAAATAGCTTATTAATAAATGTAGTTAAATATAGTCATTTTGGATGAATGTCTCTTGACCTTGGCTTTGACATTTTGAGTGTCAAAATTAAAACCCTCATTTCTTGTTTGCCCCATTTTCTGGGTAGATTTGCTACTGTGCTTTGGATCATTATCAACCTCCTGAGTCAACTTTTAATTTTAGATTAAGGCCTCATTATCTTCAAGCACTCTGATATATAGAATTATTTGTATAATTAGTGACTGCAAGCTGCATACGCCCTGAGGCAACCTCAAATATTAAAATTTAAAACTTAAAATTCTGCCTTTGGTCAACACTGCCATTAATCCTGTGATGAAAATTTGGAACTTCATTCCACATCCACGGTCTGCCTTCAGGCTGAATTTGGTAGGACAGCTGATCATGTATAAATTGGTAGCCATTTAAGATCTTCATATTTTTCTTACAAGGAAGTTTTTTTTTTATTTCTTACATTTTTAACCATACAAAGGGATTTGGTTTTTTTTGTTGTTGTTTTCTGGAGACCTTCTGGAGGAATTCTTTAGACCTTTGGATGTTGACACCATACACTTCATTAGCAAAGGGAACACCTAGATGTGATGTTCCACATTCAGGAAGTTCTAATCAGTAGCACCTAATCTGGAACATCGCATTCTAATTGTATGGACTTGAAGATGTGATGAATGTACTTTTTCCATGTGACTTTGTCAATTAAGAAAATGACTACAAATTGTCATTTTTTTCGTTAAATGTTTGCTTGTTTTTAATTAAAACTATATTAAAACTATTTTCAAGAGATGTACATTTCCCGCCCTTTTTTAAATGACTGCTGTATAAAAAGGAGGTTTTCTGAGCATCAGTTCATGCATGATTCTAGGGTTTGTGTGAATGGTCCTATTACATTCCTATTCATTTAGTTAATTAACTAAATGTTAGTGTTAATTAACTTTTTCAGAGTGTTAAGTATTCCAATGACCCAAATGATATCAGATAATCCAAGGAGCACTTGGTTTTCCAGAGAGATGCTAATGGGATATGTGTCTGTGGGGAATCTTTGTGCAGAACCGAGGCAGCAAATGTGGAGAAGATTACTACTCGCCTGCTTAAGGCTGGAGCTAAACCTGACCAAATTGGTATCATCACACCATATGAGGGTCAGCGTTCCTATCTGGTGCAGTACATGCAGTTCAGTGGCTCTCTGCACACCAAACTCTACCAGGTACAAATGGTCACTTGCACACTACTTGCATGAGTGCTTCCTTATTGTAAGAATTCAGAATTAACTACATGAATGTATGTGTAACTTTTAGATTAGTGTATTAGTGTAGCTTTAAGAGTAGTTTGGTTAACAGAATGTGTGATGCACAAACATATTGTTATTGGAAATGGAAGTATGACGTATTTGTGCTTGTTTCAAAGCTTTTTTTTCATAACAGCACTACTCTGTAATTGTTAAATTATTGTTTGGTTTTGAAATAGCAAGCAGCCGAATTTGCAGTTTTAAGTAGATTTGTTAGACAGCAGAGTGTGGAATTAGCCATGACCGCCTCGGTTTTGTTTTGTTTCTCTAGGAGGTGGAGATAGCCAGTGTTGATGCTTTCCAGGGCAGAGAGAAAGACTTCATCATCTTGTCCTGTGTCAGGGCCAATGAGCACCAGGGCATTGGCTTCCTAAATGATCCGCGTAGGCTCAATGTGGCCCTCACCAGGGCCAGGTAAAATTTATTTTATTTATTTATTTTATTACCTATATATAAATTACAAAATCATGAAGTCTATTGGTATTTCTTTGAGGCACTAATAGGCATTGTGACACAAAAACAAAGTTTGTAAAGACAAAGACGCTATTGTGCCATTCGCTCTTGTTGGTTTGTGTTGCTTGTTTGGAAACTTCATTATGGCTTCCAAGCGTAAAGCAGACTCTACAGTAAGGACTGTTTCACCTTATTACTACTGTGTATTTGATACATGTTTTTATTTTATCCGCACTCTCGTCGCTAATGAACTATGACTGTCAGAAAGCACTCTCTTTCCACCTGTTTTCCCACCCCAGACACTACACAGGCCACAACGCAATGATTCCCATGAAACACTCATCCCACTACTAACGCCTACGAGAGACTCGTGTTAGCTATATGCGTGCTACTCATGTTTAATAAATATATGCCATCATTACATACATGAGTTCCCACTTAGTTCCCACGAAGTTTGTGTTCTGATGCGTTTGGAGGACCGGATCTCCAGCGTAACTCGAGGACCCACTGTAATGACTGATTGATGGTGTTTGATTTAAATTTCATTGGTAAACAAATTATGCATGTTTTTGTTATCAGGTATGGGGTGATTATTGTGGGGAATCCTAAAGCGCTGTCCAAACAGCCACTGTGGAACCACCTGCTTAACTACTACAAGGAGCAGAAGGTTCTGGTGGAGGGACCTCTCAACAACCTGAGGGAGAGTCTTATGCAGTTCAGCAAGCCTCGCAAACTTGTCAACACCATCAACCCTGTGAGTGTCATTTGTAGGTCTACAAACATTTACACCCAGACTAAGACAAGATATTTGAGTGGTACCCCTTATTACCATAGATATTGCCTTAGTGAGACATTTTTAGAAATATCATTTTAACAAAATTTGCCTGGTAGTTTGCAAAGGGAAAACCAAATCCGAATATATGAAACCTAAAATTGTGTTGGTTTACTTTTAAAAATTTTAAATGTTGTTGTCAGAAGAAATCTGACTCTTATCTGTCTGTTTTGCATTATTCAGGGAGCTCGGTTCATGAGCACTGCTATGTATGATGCCAGGGAAGCCATGATACCTGGCTCAGTCTATGATCGCAGCAGCACTGGTATGGAAGTCCAAACACACCTCACATTTGAGGCTTGTAGTGCAGTAGTATCTCCTCACAGTGTACACTCAGAAACATTCTGCTCAGAATGTTTTCGTTCTTTTACTTTGCTCACATCTGATTCAGCTGATTTGGCTGCAAACTTGAATAAATGTTTTTAATTTTTTGTGTTTATAGGACGTCCATCAAACATGTATTTCCAGACTCATGACCAGATTGGGATGATAGGCACAGGGCCGAACCCCATGGCCTCTATGAACATCCCTATCCCGTTTAACCTGGTTATGCCTCCCATGCCCCCACCAGGCTACATGGGACAAGTTAATGGCCCTGCTGCTGGTAAAATGGCTCTGCACTCTTCCACTAGCCTTTTGTGTTTCTTCCTGTTTCTGTACTGTATCTATACAGGATACCTTGTGATGTTGAACAGCTATTACTGTGGAGTCCATTGTTTTAATTGTAATATTTCCTGTCTTAAAGCAGTGATTGATATTTTTGGTGTAACTTACTTTTCTCCTTTTTGACTCTGTTCAGGCCGTGGAGCACCAAAAGGAAAAGCGGGGGGACGTGGAGGTCGCCAAAGGAATCGTGGTGTGGGTAACCATGGTAGCGGCCAGGCCAACATGGCCAGCAGCCAGGCAAGCCAGGACTTGGTTTCTCAGCCTTTCTCACAGGGCCCTCTAACCCAGGGCTATATCACCATGAGCCAGCCCTCACAGATGAGCCAGCCAGGCTTGTCCCAACCTGAACTCTCCCAGGTATGCACACATTTTCTTTATCAACTGTTGTTAAATTTATTTGTGTTTGTATTTGTAATGTGTATATATATTATAAACATGACACACAATGCTTGTGTTGTTTTGGTCTTGTTGGTGCCTGTTAAAAATAGTTTTTTTGTTTGTTTTTTTTTCCATCATCTGTTGTTGTTGTTGTTGTTGTTGTTGTTGTTGTTTTTTACCTCCTTCTCCTGTCCCTAACAGGATAGTTACCTGGGTGATGAGTTCAAGTCTCAGATGGATGTGGCTCTGTCCCAGGATTCCACTTATCAGGGTGAACGGGCATACCAACATGGAGGAGTGACTGGACTCTCTCAGTACTAGAGTGTAAGAAAAAGTTATGAAATAATAAACATGCAAGACCATAGAGATATATGAATCGTATAAGAAAAAAGGTTTAGGGTTTCTCTTTTTTTGCCCTTCAGACCCATCTTCCCTTCATTGTTGTTTTTGTTGTTCTAAAAATCCTGATTCAGCTGAAGATCTTGATGATTACCTAATGCCTATAAGTGCAGGGCAAATACTGAACTGTGTAGAGAAAGTGGAGTGTGTGTATGTATGTAGAGTTGTATTTACTGTATTTATCATATGTGTGTAACTAAAATATTAATGGAGCTCTTTGTCTGTTTCTTCAGGTTGTTGGAACGGGAGCTAGGCCTATGCTGAGCTTAGTTCATCAGCATTTTAAATCTGGGTAAATAAAAAAAAAGAACAAACATGGATGCCCGTTTTCCACTGTTACAACTGAAGCACCATGGTGTGAGAGCAACAGGAGAGAATCAAACCAATCACACGAGTGAAAAAAGAGGGAGAAAAGCAGGACAGGAAGAGAGAACGAGAGAGAGTGGAGGGGGAAAAATCACCTCACCACTCCCTAAGGCTGGGAAGGAGAGAGGAGGAGACGCAGCAAAGGAGGAGACGATGTGGGAGGGAAAACAAACGAGATCTTCGATCTGCAACTCCGCAAAGTCGAGGCGCCTCCTGGGGAGCAGGGGGGGCCCTCCCCTGCCTCCTCTCTCTCGCTGCCAGGCTGCAGCCGGTGGCCGCAGACCTCGCTCTGCCACCCGAGACGGAGAGAAGACGAAGTTCTCTTAAAACTACCTGCAAAAAATACCAAGCTTGCTCTGTCGTCTCCACAAGCTGAAAGAGGGGGTGACGTCTTTCAAAAAAATAAAATCTATATTTAAAAAACGCTTTCAAGCAGCTGGTTCTGGGAAAATTTTCCCTTCAAAGTTGAGATCTGACATTCAGTTACTGCCACCGAACATCTTTTAAGAGAATGGGAAAATCAGCGGACAAGGGTTGTTGGGGGGGGTTTCATTTCTTTTCTTTTTTTTTTCTTTCATTTTTTTGATGGTGATGTTTTCCTCTCTGAAAACGGTGCTACAAGTCACTGAAGAAGGATTCAACTCAACTTTGTGGAAAGTTTTCAGGCTGAAGTCTGTGGGGTAGAGGTTCAGAGATGGAGAGCCTGTGAAAGGTCACTTGCTCTCTGCTGCGAGGCTCTGCTCTGGGTGGTTCACAAACGGAAAAGGGGGAGTCTTTAACAAATGGCTTTGGGATTTTTTAAAAATTAAAAGCAAAGGGGTTGTGTCTGGAATGGCTGAGATGTGAAGTTTTTCCTCATTTTAAATTTTGATCATTTAGAGTAGCAGATTGTTAACCCGCTGGATTTACATGGCAGTTAAATGGCTTCTTGATTTCTCCATAATGGGATCTTACAGCAATTTTGCAGGTACACCAGAAAAAGTCCACCAGAAAATAAGCCAAAAAATGCCATCAAAGCCCATGGTAATGCTGCCAAGAATTCCTGTCGCACAAACACCCTTGCACGCTCACTGGAGTTGAACTGGAGTCAGAGAGGTGATCTTGGTTCAAAGAGAATAGCAAAGAAAGATCTGTTGCTATAGGAGGTTTGTAGCATGCAGGAGCACTTGTGACGAGTGGGCAGCTAGATTTCATCATGTGTTTTTAGGGCTTCAGTACTGTGCCAAAAATCGTATTCTTCCGCCATAGGTAAAGTTGCAAAAACAAGGTTATTTTCCCCTATTCTTTTTTTAATCGCCCCCCACCAGCCAGTTTGTTAGACACTGATATCTGACTCAAGTCAAGATGTTGGATTGACCTACATTAGCAGAGCCACATTTGTGAATTTGATCCATAATGGCTGAAAGTAAAAAAAAAAAAAAGCCCAGAATCACAGTGATGGCTTGTTTGTTAAAGCAGACCGTGAAAGGGAAGACAGGTGAGATTCTCTCTGTTTTGTCTGTTTCCCAGGAACAGACTGAAAGAGGCTGCTGTGCTCTTGTCTCTTGCTTAACTTGGATGCCAGTGTGCATAGACAGTAGTGTTCTGCTACGGAGGTGTGTGTATGTGCCTCCTTATTAACTGTCCCTCTTTTGTTTTGTGATTAGTAGTGGTTTTATCATTTTTTTCTTGTTTCTGTTTCTTTTTTTTCCTTCCACACCTAATGTCTTTACTGGTTTGTTAGCACCATGCACATATTTCATTTGTACAGTCTTTATGAATGTGAAGTGTACCACATTACCCACTTTCAACTCTTCGAATTCATCATGATCCAAGAAAATGTTCATGTTTTGCCTTTTTTTCCCAGCTTCTTTTTCAAGTTTTTTGCAGATCCACTGCAATAATTGATGGTCGCTTTGTCGTCCTCTAAAACCAGGAATGTTCATGCCTTGCTGTTTTTCCGTGGCTAGTATTGCATTTGATTGAATTTATTTTACTGCCATTAATCTTCGATCACTGAACTGGAAATCTTTACCTTATGGGTCATACGTTTTTTTCTTTTTTTCCTTCTTTCAGTTTTCATATTCCAGCATTTTAATTGTGCTGGTGCTTCGTAATCAATGCACCAACTGCAGCAAAGTTTCAACATCTAGGACCTTCATTACTTGTGTGCATAGTGCTTTTGTCTTATTGATAGTTGTTCTCCCTGTTTGTACTATCCAACCACAGCCTAGGCTGTAAATCTGACCGATTAGGATATTGAATGTCCAGGAAACTAAACATGCCTTCCTCATGTTCTCATCGAAATTCATTCCTCTCATATGATTAAATTAGTTTGGATTTCTTCTCTTAGGTGTATTTTGCGATTAGACAAAATTTGTAAGCATTTACAAAACCCATGTCTGTGACAAAATGAGGTTAATTTATTTATTCAGACCACTTGGCTACAGGAAGAAAGCGAGATTCTTTCATTGGTGGGTTAGAGAAGCATGTTCACCTAAAGAGTGAACTGCTATCTGAGGTTATATGAATATGAATTGTAAGGATGAATACTGACAGAGTTCCAGAGGTACCGTCATACTCCAGAGAGAAGCATAAATTGGTAATGACAATGAATCAGAAGTTAGGAATCACCATATAAGAGATTTTGTTCAGTTTTTCCCCCTGCATTATATACTTCTTGTAAAGTTACCAAAATAAATGTTGCTTTATTTCACAGATGTTGTTTCACTTTTTGACAAGTACTGAATGTATCACAAATGTAATGTTTTCTGCTGCTTGAGAACAGAAAGGAAATGTTATTATGGGATTATAATGTTACATTTTTTTAGAATGTAAAAATTATTTATCAACTTATTGAGTCACACGATGCCTTTCACTCCTGTTTTACTTTTTTATAGTCCATCTGACTTGTTTTTCTGCTCTATTACATTTTTTCCTGAAAATGTAAAGTTAAATTGTGTAGGGGTTCTGCAAGACCAGGACTGAGAAGCGTTGCTGTAATATTGACTGGCTCAACTAACCAACTTTATCATTGATGAAGATTTGATACATTTTAATTACCATAATTGCTGGTAATTTTCATCTGCTCTGTTCCTTTTGTTTTTACAATGTCAAGAAAAATATCGTCCCCAATCAGTTGGGATTTTAATCGAATCAGGTCTTAACAAAGCCCATATCCCTTTTTCCTCTCCTATCATTTAGTTTTTACACTCGTAGCTGATCCAAATCACTTGTTTTGCAGTGTCCGGTCTAAACTATGCCTGAATCAAACTTTTTTTTCGTTTTGTTTTATTGAAACTATTATTATTCAGTTTTCTGTGGAGACGTTTGGGCGTTTTGAATCTGCTTTTGGCACGTTCTGCATCACCTCAGTGCTGTAATGACTTAATGAGCACCAGGTCGATCGATCGATCTACAGGTCCTTCTCAAAAAATTAGCATATTGTGATAAAGTTCATTATTTTCTGCAATGTACTGATAAACATTAG